>OY804575.1:36901564-37043364 GCA_963680875.1 Bathymodiolus brooksi
TCGTGTTATTGTGTTCGTAAGATTGATGTACACAAGAAGAGTAGTTCGTGTTATTGTGTTCGTAAGATTGATGTACACAAGAAGAGTAGTTCGTGTTATTGTGTTCGAAGATTGATGTACACAAGAAGAGTAGTTCGTGTTATTGTGTTCGTAAGATTGATGTACACAAGAAGAGTAGTTCGTGTTATTGTGTTCGTAAGATTGATGTACACAAGAAGAGTAGTTCGTGTTATTGTGGTCGTAAGATTGATGTACACAAGAAGAGTAGTTCGTGTTATTGTGTTCGTAAGATTGATGTACACAAGAAGAGTAGTTCGTGTTATTGTGTTCGTAAGATTGATGTACACAAGAAGAGTAGTTCGTGTTATTGTGGTCGTAAGATTGATGTACACAAGAAGAGTAGTTCGTGTTATTGTGTTCGTAAGATTGATGTACACAAGAAGAGTAGTTCGTGTTATTGTGTTAGTAAGATTGATGTACACAAGAAGAGTAGTTCGTGTTATTGTGTTCGTAAGATTGATGTACACAAGAAGAGTAGTTCGTGTTATTGTGTTTGTAAGATTGATGTACACAAGAAGAGTAGTTCGTGTTATTGTGGTCGTAAGATTGATGTACACAAGAAGAGTAGTTCGTGTTATTGTGTTCGTAAGATTGATGTACACAAGAAGAGTAGTTCGTGTTATTGTGTTCGTAAGATTGATGTACACAAGAAGAGTAGTTCGTGTTATTGTGTTCGTAAGATTGATGTACACAAGAAGAGTAGTTCGTGTTATTGTGTTCGTAAGATTGATGTACACAAGAAGAGTAGTTCGTGTTATTGTGGTCGTAAGATTGATGTACACAAGAAGAGTAGTTCGTGTTATTGTGGTCGTAAGATTGATGTACACAAGAAGAGTAGTTCGTGTTATTGTGTTCGTAAGATTGATGTACACAAGAAGAGTAGTTCGTGTTATTGTGTTCGTAAGATTGATGTACACAAGAAGAGTAGTTCGTGTTATTGTGGTCGTAAGATTGATGTACACAAGAAGAGTAGTTCGTGTTATTGTGTTCGTAAGATTGATGTACACAAGAAGAGTAGTTCGTGTTATTGTGTTCGTAAGATTGATGTACACAAGAAGAGTAGTTCGTGTTATTGTGTTTGTAAGATTGATGTACACAAGAAGAGTAGTTCGTGTTATTGTGTTCGTAAGATTGATGTACACAAGAAGAGTAGTTCGTGTTATTGTGTTCGTAAGATTGATGTACACAAGAAGAGTAGTTCGTGTTATTGTGTTCGTAAGATTGATGTACACAAGAAGAGTAGTTCGTGTTATTGTGTTCGTAAGATTGATGTACACAAGAAGAGTAGTTCGTGTTATTGTGTTCGTAAGATTGATGTACACAAGAAGAGTAGTTCGTGTTATTGTGTTCGTAAGATTGATGTACACAAGAAGAGTAGTTCGTGTTATTGTGTTCGTAAGATTGATGTACACAAGAAGAGTAGTTCGTGTTATTGTGTTCGTAAGATTGATGTACACAAGAAGAGTAGTTCGTGTTATTGTGGTCGTAAGATTGATGTACACAAGAAGAGTAGTTCGTGTTATTGTGTTCGTAAGATTGATGTACACAAGAAGAGTAGTTCGTGTTATTGTGGTCGTAAGATTGATGTACACAAGAAGAGTAGTTCGTGTTATTGTGTTTGTAAGATTGATGTACACAAGAAGAGTAGTTCGTGTTATTGTGTTCGTAAGATTGATGTACACAAGAAGAGTAGTTCGTGTTATTGTGTTCGTAAGATTGATGTACACAAGAAGAGTAACGTAGTTCGTGTTATTGTGGTCGTAAGATTGATGTACACAAGAAGAGTAGTTCGTGTTATTGTGGTCGTAAGATTGATGTGCACAAGAAGAGTAGTTCGTGTTATTGTGGTCGTAAGATTGATGTACACAAGAAGAGTAGTTCGTGTTATTGTGTTCGTAAGATTGATGTACACAAGAAGAGTAGTTCGTGTTATTGTGGTCGTAAGATTGATGTACACAAGAAGAGTAGTTCGTGTTATTGTGTTCGTAAGATTGATGTACACAAGAAGAGTAGTTCGTGTTATTGTGTTCGTAAGATTGATGTACACAAGAAGAGTAGTTCGTGTTATTGTGGTCGTAAGATTGATGTACACAAGAAGAGTAGTTCGTGTTATTGTGGTCGTAAGATTGATGTACACAAGAAGAGTAGTTCGTGTTATTGTGTTTGTAAGATTGATGTACACAAGAAGAGTAGTTCGTGTTATTGTGTTCGTAAGATTGATGTACACAAGAAGAGTAGTTCGTGTTATTGTGTTCGTAAGATTGATGTACACAAGAAGAGTAAACGTAGTTCGTGTTATTGTGGTCGTAAGATTGATGTACACAAGAAGAGTA
Organism: Bathymodiolus brooksi; assembly: GCA_963680875.1. Classification (NCBI taxonomy): domain Eukaryota; kingdom Metazoa; phylum Mollusca; class Bivalvia; order Mytilida; family Modiolidae; genus Bathymodiolus; species Bathymodiolus brooksi. The sequence goes on from OY804575.1 coordinate 36,903,958, forward strand.
GTTCGTGTTATTGTGGTCGTAAGATTGATGTGCACAAGAAGAGTAGTTCGTGTTATTGTGGTCGTAAGATTGATGTACACAAGAAGAGTAGTTCGTGTTATTGTGTTCGTAAGATTGATGTACACAAGAAGAGTAGTTCGTGTTATTGTGTTGGTAAGATTGATGTACACAAGAAGAGTAGTTCGTGTTATTGTGGTCGTAAGATTGATGTACACAAGAAGAGTAGTTCGTGTTATTGTGTTCGTAAGATTGATGTACACAAGAAGAGTAGTTCGTGTTATTGTGTTTGTAAGATTGATGTACACAAGAAGAGTAGTTCGTGTTATTGTGTTCGTAAGATTGATGTACACAAGAAGAGTAGTTCGTGTTATTGTGTTCGTAAGATTGATGTACACAAGAAGAGTAGTTCGTGTTATTGTGGTCGTAAGATTGATGTACACAAGAAGAGTAGTTCGTGTTATTGTGGTCGTAAGATTGATGTGCACAAGAAGAGTAGTTCGTGTTATTGTGGTCGTAAGATTGATGTACACAAGAAGAGTAGTTCGTGTTATTGTGTTCGTAAGATTGATGTACACAAGAAGAGTAGTTCGTGTTATTGTGGTCGTAAGATTGATGTACACAAGAAGAGTAGTTCGTGTTATTGTGGTCGTAAGATTGATGTACACAAGAAGAGTAGTTCGTGTTATTGTGTTCGTAAGATTGATGTACACAAGAAGAGTAGTTCGTGTTATTGTGTTCGTAAGATTGATGTACACAAGAAGAGTAGTTCGTGTTATTGTGGTCGTAAGATTGATGTACACAAGAAGAGTAGTTCGTGTTATTGTGTTTGTAAGATTGATGTACACAAGAAGAGTAGTTCGTGTTATTGTGTTTGTAAGATTGATGTGCACAAGAAGAGTAGTTCGTGTTATTGTGGTCGTAAGATTGATGTACACAAGAAGAGTAGTTCGTGTTATTGTGTTTTTAAGATTGATGTACACAAGAAGAGTAGTTCGTGTTATTGTGTTTGTAAGATTGATGTACACAAGAAGAGTAGTTCGTGTTATTGTGTTCGTAAGATTGATGTACACAAGAAGAGTAGTTCGTGTTATTGTGTTCGTAAGATTGATGTACACAAGAAGAGTAGTTCGTGTTATTGTGGTCGTAAGATTGATGTACACAAGAAGAGTAGTTCGTGTTATTGTGGTCGTAAGATTGATGTACACAAGAAGAGTAGTTCGTGTTATTGTGGTCGTAAGATTGATGTGCACAAGAAGAGTAGTTCGTGTTATTGTGTTTGTAAGATTGATGTACACAAGAAGAGTAGTTCGTGTTATTGTGGTCGTAAAATTGATGTACACAAGAAGAGTAGTTCGTGTTATTGTGTTCGTAAGATTGATGTACACAAGAAGAGTAGTTCGTGTTATTGTGTTCGTAAGATTGATGTACACAAGAAGAGTAGTTCGTGTTATTGTGTTTGTAAGATTGATGTGCACAAGAAGAGTAGTTCGTGTTATTGTGTTTGTAAGATTGATGTACACAAGAAGAGTAGTTCGTGTTATTGTGGTCGTAAGATTGATGTACACAAGAAGAGTAGTTCGTGTTATTGTGGTCGTAAGATTGATGTACACAAGAAGAGTAGTTCGTGTTATTGTGTTCGTAAGATTGATGTACACAAGAAGAGTAGTTCGTGTTATTGTGTTCGTAAGATTGATGTACACAAGAAGAGTAGTTCGTGTTATTGTGGTCGTAAGATTGATGTACACAAGAAGAGTAGTTCGTGTTATTGTGGTCGTAAGATTGATGTGCACAAGAAGAGTAGTTCGTGTTATTGTGGTCGTAAGATTGATGTACACAAGAAGAGTAGTTCGTGTTATTGTGTTCGTAAGATTGATGTACACAAGAAGAGTAGTTCGTGTTATTGTGGTCGTAAGATTGATGTACACAAGAAGAGTAGTTCGTGTTATTGTGGTCGTAAGATTGATGTACACAAGAAGAGTAGTTCGTGTTATTGTGTTCGTAAGATTGATGTACACAAGAAGAGTAGTTCGTGTTATTGTGTTCGTAAGATTGATGTACACAAGAAGAGTAGTTCGTGTTATTGTGGTCGTAAGATTGATGTACACAAGAAGAGTAGTTCGTGTTATTGTGTTTGTAAGATTGATGTACACAAGAAGAGTAGTTCGTGTTATTGTGTTTGTAAGATTGATGTGCACAAGAAGAGTAGTTCGTGTTATTGTGGTCGTAAGATTGATGTACACAAGAAGAGTAGTTCGTGTTATTGTGTTTTTAAGATTGATGTACACAAGAAGAGTAGTTCGTGTTATTGTGTTTGTAAGATTGATGTACACAAGAAGAGTAGTTCGTGTTATTGTGGTCGTAAGATTGATGTACACAAGAAGAGTAGTTCGTGTTATTGTGTTTGTAAGATTGATGTGCACAAGAAGAGTAGTTCGTGTTATTGTGTTTGTAAGATTGATGTACACAAGAAGAGTAGTTCGTGTTATTGTGGTCGTAAAATTGATGTACACAAGAAGAGTAGTTCGTGTTATTGTGTTCGTAAGATTGATGTACACAAGAAGAGTAGTTCGTGTTATTGTGTTCGTAAGATTGATGTACACAAGAAGAGTAGTTCGTGTTATTGTGTTTGTAAGATTGATGTGCACAAGAAGAGTAGTTCGTGTTATTGTGTTCGTAAGATTGATGTACACAAGAAGAGTAGTTCGTGTTATTGTGGTCGTAAGATTGATGTACACAAGAAGAGTAGTTCGTGTTATTGTGGTCGTAAGATTGATGTACACAAGAAGAGTAGTTCGTGTTATTGTGTTCGTAAGATTGATGTACACAAGAAGAGTAGTTCGTGTTATTGTGTTCGTAAGATTGATGTACACAAGAAGAGTAGTTCGTGTTATTGTGGTCGTAAGATTGATGTACACAAGAAGAGTAGTTCGTGTTATTGTGTTCGTAAGATTGATGTACACAAGAAGAGTAGTTCGTGTTATTGTGTTTGTAAGATTGATGTACACAAGAAGAGTAGTTCGTGTTATTGTGTTTGTAAGATTGATGTACACAAGAAGAGTAGTTCGTGTTATTGTGTTCGTAAGATTGATGTACACAAGAAGAGTAGTTCGTGTTATTGTGTTCGTAAGATTGATGTACACAAGAAGAGTAGTTCGTGTTATTGTGTTCGTAAGATTGATGTACACAAGAAGAGTAGTTCGTGTTATTGTGTTCGTAAGATTGATGTACACAAGAAGAGTAGTTCGTGTTATTGTGTTCGTAAGATTGATGTACACAAGAAGAGTAGTTCGTGTTATTGTGTTCGTAAGATTGATGTACACAAGAAGAGTAGTTCGTGTTATTGTGTTCGTAAGATTGATGTACACAAGAAGAGTAGTTCGTGTTATTGTGTTCGTAAGATTGATGTACACAAGAAGAGTAGTTCGTGTTATTGTGGTCGTAAGATTGATGTACACAAGAAGAGTAGTTCGTGTTATTGTGGTCGTAAGATTGATGTACACAAGAAGAGTAGTTCGTGTTATTGTGGTCGTAAGATTGATGTACACAAGAAGAGTAGTTCGTGTTATTGTGTTCGTAAGATTGATGTACACAAGAAGAGTAGTTCGTGTTATTGTGTTCGTAAGATTGATGTACACAAGAAGAGTAGTTCGTGTTATTGTGGTCGTAAGATTGATGTACACAAGAAGAGTAGTTCGTGTTATTGTGGTCGTAAGATTGATGTACACAAGAAGAGTAGTTCGTGTTATTGTGTTCGTAAGATTGATGTACACAAGAAGAGTAGTTCGTGTTATTGTGTTCGTAAGATTGATGTACACAAGAAGAGTAGTTCGTGTTATTGTGGTCGTAAGATTGATGTACACAAGAAGAGTAGTTCGTGTTATTGTGTTTGTAAGATTGATGTACACAAGAAGAGTAGTTCGTGTTATTGTGTTCGTAAGATTGATGTACACAAGAAGAGTAGTTCGTGTTATTGTGTTCGTAAGATTGATGTACACAAGAAGAGTAAACGTAGTTCGTGTTATTGTGGTCGTAAGATTGATGTACACAAGAAGAGTAGTTCGTGTTATTGTGGTCGTAAGATTGATGTGCACAAGAAGAGTAGTTCGTGTTATTGTGGTCGTAAGATTGATGTACACAAGAAGAGTAGTTCGTGTTATTGTGTTCGTAAGATTGATGTACACAAGAAGAGTAGTTCGTGTTATTGTGTTCGTAAGATTGATGTACACAAGAAGAGTAGTTCGTGTTATTGTGTTCGTAAGATTGATGTACACAAGAAGAGTAGTTCGTGTTATTGTGTTCGTAAGATTGATGTACACAAGAAGAGTAGTTCGTGTTATTGTGTTCGTAAGATTGATGTACACAAGAAGAGTAGTTCGTGTTATTGTGTTCGTAAGATTGATGTACACAAGAAGAGTAGTTCGTGTTATTGTGTTCGTAAGATTGATGTACACAAGAAGAGTAGTTCGTGTTATTGTGTTCGTAAGATTGATGTACACAAGAAGAGTAGTTCGTGTTATTGTGGTCGTAAGATTGATGTACACAAGAAGAGTAGTTCGTGTTATTGTGGTCGTAAGATTGATGTACACAAGAAGAGTAGTTCGTGTTATTGTGGTCGTAAGATTGATGTACACAAGAAGAGTAGTTCGTGTTATTGTGTTCGTAAGATTGATGTACACAAGAAGAGTAGTTCGTGTTATTGTGTTCGTAAGATTGATGTACACAAGAAGAGTAGTTCGTGTTATTGTGGTCGTAAGATTGATGTACACAAGAAGAGTAGTTCGTGTTATTGTGGTCGTAAGATTGATGTACACAAGAAGAGTAGTTCGTGTTATTGTGTTCGTAAGATTGATGTACACAAGAAGAGTAGTTCGTGTTATTGTGTTCGTAAGATTGATGTACACAAGAAGAGTAGTTCGTGTTATTGTGTTTGTAAGATTGATGTACACAAGAAGAGTAGTTCGTGTTATTGTGTTTGTAAGATTGATGTACACAAGAAGAGTAGTTCGTGTTATTGTGTTCGTAAGATTGATGTACACAAGAAGAGTAGTTCGTGTTATTGTGTTCGTAAGATTGATGTACACAAGAAGAGTAGTTCGTGTTATTGTGGTCGTAAGATTGATGTACACAAGAAGAGTAGTTCGTGTTATTGTGGTCGTAAGATTGATGTGCACAAGAAGAGTAGTTCGTGTTATTGTGGTCGTAAGATTGATGTACACAAGAAGAGTAGTTCGTGTTATTGTGTTCGTAAGATTGATGTACACAAGAAGAGTAGTTCGTGTTATTGTGTTTGTAAGATTGATGTACACAAGAAGAGTAGTTCGTGTTATTGTGGTCGTAAGATTGATGTACACAAGAAGAGTAGTTCGTGTTATTGTGTTCGTAAGATTGATGTACACAAGAAGAGTAGTTCGTGTTATTGTGTTCGTAAGATTGATGTACACAAGAAGAGTAGTTCGTGTTATTGTGTTCGTAAGATTGATGTACACAAGAAGAGTAGTTCGTGTTATTGTGTTCGTAAGATTGATGTACACAAGAAGAGTAGTTCGTGTTATTGTGGTCGTAAGATTGATGTACACAAGAAGAGTAGTTCGTGTTATTGTGGTCGTAAGATTGATGTACACAAGAAGAGTAGTTCGTGTTATTGTGTTCGTAAGATTGATGTACACAAGAAGAGTAGTTCGTGTTATTGTGTTCGTAAGATTGATGTACACAAGAAGAGTAGTTCGTGTTATTGTGGTCGTAAGATTGATGTACACAAGAAGAGTAGTTCGTGTTATTGTGGTCGTAAGATTGATGTACACAAGAAGAGTAGTTCGTGTTATTGTGTTCGTAAGATTGATGTACACAAGAAGAGTAGTTCGTGTTATTGTGTTCGTAAGATTGATGTACACAAGAAGAGTAGTTCGTGTTATTGTGGTCGTAAGATTGATGTACACAAGAAGAGTAGTTCGTGTTATTGTGTTTGTAAGATTGATGTACACAAGAAGAGTAGTTCGTGTTATTGTGTTTGTAAGATTGATGTGCACAAGAAGAGTAGTTCGTGTTATTGTGGTCGTAAGATTGATGTACACAAGAAGAGTAGTTCGTGTTATTGTGTTCGTAAGATTGATGTACACAAGAAGAGTAGTTCGTGTTATTGTGTTTGTAAGATTGATGTACACAAGAAGAGTAGTTCGTGTTATTGTGTTCGTAAGATTGATGTACACAAGAAGAGTAGTTCGTGTTATTGTGTTCGTAAGATTGATGTACACAAGAAGAGTAGTTCGTGTTATTGTGGTCGTAAGATTGATGTACACAAGAAGAGTAGTTCGTGTTATTGTGGTCGTAAGATTGATGTACACAAGAAGAGTAGTTCGTGTTATTGTGTTTGTAAGATTGATGTGCACAAGAAGAGTAGTTCGTGTTATTGTGTTTGTAAGATTGATGTACACAAGAAGAGTAGTTCGTGTTATTGTGGTCGTAAGATTGATGTACACAAGAAGAGTAGTTCGTGTTATTGTGTTCGTAAGATTGATGTACACAAGAAGAGTAGTTCGTGTTATTGTGTTCGTAAGATTGATGTACACAAGAAGAGTAGTTCGTGTTATTGTGTTCGTAAGATTGATGTACACAAGAAGAGTAGTTCGTGTTATTGTGTTTGTAAGATTGATGTACACAAGAAGAGTAGTTCGTGTTATTGTGGTCGTAAGATTGATGTACACAAGAAGAGTAGTTCGTGTTATTGTGGTCGTAAGATTGATGTACACAAGAAGAGTAGTTCGTGTTATTGTGTTCGTAAGATTGATGTACACAAGAAGAGTAGTTCGTGTTATTGTGTTCGTAAGATTGATGTACACAAGAAGAGTAGTTCGTGTTATTGTGGTCGTAAGATTGATGTACACAAGAAGAGTAGTTCGTGTTATTGTGTTCGTAAGATTGATGTACACAAGAAGAGTAGTTCGTGTTATTGTGTTTGTAAGATTGATGTACACAAGAAGAGTAGTTCGTGTTATTGTGTTTGTAAGATTGATGTACACAAGAAGAGTAGTTCGTGTTATTGTGTTCGTAAGATTGATGTACACAAGAAGAGTAGTTCGTGTTATTGTGTTCGTAAGATTGATGTACACAAGAAGAGTAGTTCGTGTTATTGTGTTCGTAAGATTGATGTACACAAGAAGAGTAGTTCGTGTTATTGTGTTCGTAAGATTGATGTACACAAGAAGAGTAGTTCGTGTTATTGTGTTCGTAAGATTGATGTACACAAGAAGAGTAGTTCGTGTTATTGTGTTCGTAAGATTGATGTACACAAGAAGAGTAGTTCGTGTTATTGTGTTCGTAAGATTGATGTACACAAGAAGAGTAGTTCGTGTTATTGTGTTCGTAAGATTGATGTACACAAGAAGAGTAGTTCGTGTTATTGTGGTCGTAAGATTGATGTACACAAGAAGAGTAGTTCGTGTTATTGTGGTCGTAAGATTGATGTACACAAGAAGAGTAGTTCGTGTTATTGTGGTCGTAAGATTGATGTACACAAGAAGAGTAGTTCGTGTTATTGTGTTCGTAAGATTGATGTACACAAGAAGAGTAGTTCGTGTTATTGTGTTCGTAAGATTGATGTACACAAGAAGAGTAGTTCGTGTTATTGTGGTCGTAAGATTGATGTACACAAGAAGAGTAGTTCGTGTTATTGTGGTCGTAAGATTGATGTACACAAGAAGAGTAGTTCGTGTTATTGTGTTCGTAAGATTGATGTACACAAGAAGAGTAGTTCGTGTTATTGTGTTCGTAAGATTGATGTACACAAGAAGAGTAGTTCGTGTTATTGTGGTCGTAAGATTGATGTACACAAGAAGAGTAGTTCGTGTTATTGTGTTTGTAAGATTGATGTACACAAGAAGAGTAGTTCGTGTTATTGTGTTCGTAAGATTGATGTACACAAGAAGAGTAGTTCGTGTTATTGTGTTCGTAAGATTGATGTACACAAGAAGAGTAAACGTAGTTCGTGTTATTGTGGTCGTAAGATTGATGTACACAAGAAGAGTAGTTCGTGTTATTGTGGTCGTAAGATTGATGTGCACAAGAAGAGTAGTTCGTGTTATTGTGGTCGTAAGATTGATGTACACAAGAAGAGTAGTTCGTGTTATTGTGTTCGTAAGATTGATGTACACAAGAAGAGTAGTTCGTGTTATTGTGTTGGTAAGATTGATGTACACAAGAAGAGTAGTTCGTGTTATTGTGGTCGTAAGATTGATGTACACAAGAAGAGTAGTTCGTGTTATTGTGTTCGTAAGATTGATGTACACAAGAAGAGTAGTTCGTGTTATTGTGTTCGTAAGATTGATGTACACAAGAAGAGTAGTTCGTGTTATTGTGTTCGTAAGATTGATGTACACAAGAAGAGTAGTTCGTGTTATTGTGTTCGTAAGATTGATGTACACAAGAAGAGTAGTTCGTGTTATTGTGGTCGTAAGATTGATGTACACAAGAAGAGTAGTTCGTGTTATTGTGGTCGTAAGATTGATGTGCACAAGAAGAGTAGTTCGTGTTATTGTGGTCGTAAGATTGATGTACACAAGAAGAGTAGTTCGTGTTATTGTGTTCGTAAGATTGATGTACACAAGAAGAGTAGTTCGTGTTATTGTGGTCGTAAGATTGATGTACACAAGAAGAGTAGTTCGTGTTATTGTGGTCGTAAGATTGATGTACACAAGAAGAGTAGTTCGTGTTATTGTGTTCGTAAGATTGATGTACACAAGAAGAGTAGTTCGTGTTATTGTGTTCGTAAGATTGATGTACACAAGAAGAGTAGTTCGTGTTATTGTGGTCGTAAGATTGATGTACACAAGAAGAGTAGTTCGTGTTATTGTGTTTGTAAGATTGATGTACACAAGAAGAGTAGTTCGTGTTATTGTGTTTGTAAGATTGATGTGCACAAGAAGAGTAGTTCGTGTTATTGTGGTCGTAAGATTGATGTACACAAGAAGAGTAGTTCGTGTTATTGTGTTTTTAAGATTGATGTACACAAGAAGAGTAGTTCGTGTTATTGTGTTTGTAAGATTGATGTACACAAGAAGAGTAGTTCGTGTTATTGTGTTCGTAAGATTGATGTACACAAGAAGAGTAGTTCGTGTTATTGTGTTCGTAAGATTGATGTACACAAGAAGAGTAGTTCGTGTTATTGTGGTCGTAAGATTGATGTACACAAGAAGAGTAGTTCGTGTTATTGTGGTCGTAAGATTGATGTACACAAGAAGAGTAGTTCGTGTTATTGTGTTTGTAAGATTGATGTGCACAAGAAGAGTAGTTCGTGTTATTGTGTTTGTAAGATTGATGTACACAAGAAGAGTAGTTCGTGTTATTGTGGTCGTAAAATTGATGTACACAAGAAGAGTAGTTCGTGTTATTGTGTTCGTAAGATTGATGTACACAAGAAGAGTAGTTCGTGTTATTGTGTTCGTAAGATTGATGTACACAAGAAGAGTAGTTCGTGTTATTGTGTTTGTAAGATTGATGTGCACAAGAAGAGTAGTTCGTGTTATTGTGTTTGTAAGATTGATGTACACAAGAAGAGTAGTTCGTGTTATTGTGGTCGTAAGATTGATGTACACAAGAAGAGTAGTTCGTGTTATTGTGGTCGTAAGATTGATGTACACAAGAAGAGTAGTTCGTGTTATTGTGTTCGTAAGATTGATGTACACAAGAAGAGTAGTTCGTGTTATTGTGTTCGTAAGATTGATGTACACAAGAAGAGTAGTTCGTGTTATTGTGGTCGTAAGATTGATGTACACAAGAAGAGTAGTTCGTGTTATTGTGTTCGTAAGATTGATGTACACAAGAAGAGTAGTTCGTGTTATTGTGTTTGTAAGATTGATGTACACAAGAAGAGTAGTTCGTGTTATTGTGTTCGTAAGATTGATGTACACAAGAAGAGTAGTTCGTGTTATTGTGTTCGTAAGATTGATGTACACAAGAAGAGTAGTTCGTGTTATTGTGTTCGTAAGATTGATGTACACAAGAAGAGTAGTTCGTGTTATTGTGTTCGTAAGATTGATGTACACAAGAAGAGTAGTTCGTGTTATTGTGTTCGTAAGATTGATGTACACAAGAAGAGTAGTTCGTGTTATTGTGTTCGTAAGATTGATGTACACAAGAAGAGTAGTTCGTGTTATTGTGTTCGTAAGATTGATGTACACAAGAAGAGTAGTTCGTGTTATTGTGTTCGTAAGATTGATGTACACAAGAAGAGTAGTTCGTGTTATTGTGTTCGTAAGATTGATGTACACAAGAAGAGTAGTTCGTGTTATTGTGGTCGTAAGATTGATGTACACAAGAAGAGTAGTTCATGTTATTGTGGTCGTTCGTATTATAGACCACCAATACTGTACTTTTTATTTATAATACAGCCATAAATGTTTTATTTCTATTTATAGACATGATGAAAATGAAGGGAGTACAGAAGGTATTGATTTGTCATTTTCCTGTTCATTTAACCTATCACAAAGACAGGCATGGCAGGCAGCAATATCTGACAATGATGTAAAAGAACAAGATCATGACAACTTGTCAAAAACTGATGGTAACAATATTAGAAATAAATTCTTATTATTTTTTTTTTTTTAAATGGTTGGTTATATGCACCTTTATTTCCAAGCTTAGTTTAAATTTCCTACATTCATAACAGAGTACTGTTCAACAAGATGCCAGCTACCCTTCAGAAAAACACTTATGAACAATCGTTGTGTTATACATCATGAACATAATTTGAGTGTTGCATGTCCTCATCAGCAGTGATCAACAGATTGACACCACAACGCACACAGCCTCCAATCATCCAAGTCATAGCAAAATGCAATGAAAGATAACACATTAGAGGGACCTGGATTTCAATACATTTTTACTAAATCTAAGAATGTGAGTCAACCCTTATAAGGTACCCTTGTCATCTGTTAACAGCATTTCAGTAAGCATGGTCTATTGTTGATGGTACACCTGTTAGGAGGATGAATATCTATGTTTAAATGTGTAACACTGATCATGGCTATGACAGGGATTGAAATTAGTTTTAAGTCCAGAGGTCAGAGACCTGTTGTTTTTTTAATGGACCTGTAGAATTTCTGAAAATTTCAATGGAAAAGGTCCAGATTTTAAGGAAATGGATGTTCGAGCCTGCTTACGCTTTGCTGTAATTTCATACACTGGGCTATGATTTAGATTGATTGGTGACTGTGATACAATATTTCACATGCATCAGAAAAACACAAGTTTCCTACATTAAAGAAAATTGTGTGACAACAGGTGATTAGATTTATTTAAAATTGAATTATACTTGAAAATAGTATGATAGATACAGGTTTTGTTGGGTAAGGGTCATTGGTATTGATCATCACTTTAAGCAATTTTTAGCTATATTGTGACTACCAGACTATGGGGAGGAAAGCTCAGACAGTTACCTTGAACTGACCAGTGAAACCACAATGAGCATGTATCTACAAACCTTAACACTTGAGGTGGGTGAACCTTCGAGTTAGACTCATGGACAGAAGTCAATCACTTTAAACATTCTGAAACCCGTGTCCCTTGGTAGATAAGAAGTGTATATATCAGTTTAAATGGTGAATGATAGTTGTTATAATTAGTGGTTTGTAAACACTTGAACCAAATCCACAAAATAACTATCTACTCTTCTGACAAATAAACTTATCATAAATTTATAAAATATTTTGATTGTTTACAGGAGAATTGGGTTCCATTGAAGAAGAATATAACCAAGGACTAGCAGAAAATATTGTTAAAGAACTGACGAAACAGAAATCAGTTTTAAAAAGTAGAGGGTCTAGTAGAGATAGTTTAAGAATTTTGTCACTTGGAAGAAAGGTACTTTAGCCCCATCTTTTGGAGTAGATATTTCTCAGCCATTTGATTTTACCCATATTTTTAGTAATGTTTTAGACTTTAATGAACGTAATCTCATAATTACAAATTTTATCACTATAAAGATCTTGCATAAAAAGAGATTATTCAACTTGCAGAGATCTACTTAAAAGAGTCTAAATCTTGGACATTTTCAACTCTTATCTACTTTGACATATGTTGTTGTCATTTTGACTTTTATTTGGCTTTCAAGAACAAACATTTCCTTTCAGAAAGTATATTCAAATTTGTTCTATATATCAACGGGGGATTTTTTAAGTCCTTATTGGTGCAGATTGTATTTCAATATAGTAGAACCTCATAATATCTTAATAAGTTGTTTCATAGGATAACTCAGAAGTAACAGTTTGGTCCATTCATAGTAGCTTTCACCTTTATTTATCACAGTTAATTTGAATACTCAGAAATTACAAAGTAAGATCATTTTGACTTCCACATGAAAAGTTTGAAGACAGCAAAGTGGTTGTTAGAAGTTGTAAATTGAAGAAGAACAGACCATATAATGGCAAAGAAAAAGACAAACAATGATTTACAAAACATTATACATAAAACTAAGGATTTAACAACATGAACCACACTGACAAAAATCCAAGGGGTGAACTCAGGTGCTCCAGAAGGGTAAGCTGTTCCCACTCCATTAGTGCCACCCATCATATTACTCTTGTTACTAATTCAATGATAAGTCATGAAAGGGGATAGAAGGACATGATTGTGACTGTGCGGAATGGAACATATTCGTGCTTCTCTGTGACACATATATTCTGTATGATGGTGACCGTAAAACTTTTGAAATGATAACTTCAACTTAACCAAAAGGTTTGACTATTTAAATTGGATTGTAAATATGAACTAATGTAGTTCTGGAATTTAATTTTTCTTATAGCCAAATAAAGATAAACAGATCAGTACAGGAAATACTAGCTCTTCAAACAGTGATCACAAAATTCCACATGAGATGGTAAACGATGTTCCTAAAAGAGTTGTAGAACTTGTACAGGAAGTGTTGGATCAACAGGAGGCGCTAGTTCTGTCTGAGAAAAGTAGTAAAAATAAGAAAACAGATAACAAAACAGAAATACCGGAAGTTGTTGTACAAAAGAAAGAAAATGTCAAGAAAGTGATGCTGAATATATGGGATTTTGCTGGACAAAGTGCCTATTATACCACACATCAGGTAAATATTTGGGATTTTGCTGGACAAAGTGCCTATTATACCACACATCAGGTAAATATATAGGATTTTGCTGGACAAAGTGCCTATTATACCATACATCAGGTAAATATATGGGATTTTGCTGGACAAAGTGCCTATTATACTACACATCAGGTAAATATATAGGATTTTGCTGGACAAAGTGCCTATTATACCATACATCAGGTAAATATATAGGATTTTGCTGGACAAAGTGCCTATTATACTACACATCAGGTAAATATATAGGATTTTGCTGGACAAAGTGCCTATTATACCATACATCAGGTAAATATATAGGATTTTGCTGGACAAAGTGCCTATTATACTACACATCAGGTAAATATATAGGATTTTGCTGGACAAAGTGCCTATTATACCATACATCAGGTAAATATATAGGATTTTGCTGGACAAAGTGCCTATTATACTACACATCAGGTAAATATATAGGATTTTGCTGGACAAAGTGCCTATTATACCATACATCAGGTAAATATATAGGATTTTGCTGGACAAAGTGCCTATTATACTACACATCAGGTAAATATATAGGATTTTGCTGGACAAAGTGCCTATTATACCATACATCAGGTAAATATATAGGATTTTGCTGGACAAAGTGCCTATTATACCACACATCAGGTAAATATATAGGATTTTGCTGGACAAAGTGCCTATTATACCATTACTACACATCAGGTAAATATATAGGATTTTGCTGGACAAAGTGCCTATTATACCATACATCAGGTAAATATATAGGATTTTGCTGGACAAAGTGCCTATTATACCATACATCAGGTAAATATATAGGATTTTGCTGGACAAAGTGCCTATTATACTACACATCAGGTAAATATATAGGATTTTGCTGGACAAAGTGCCTATTATACCATACATCAGGTAAATATATAGGATTTTGCTGGACAAAGTGCCTATTATACTACACATCAGGTAAATATATAGGATTTTGCTGGACAAAGTGCCTAATATACCATACATCAGGTAAATATATAGGATTTTGCTGGACAAAGTGCCTATTATACTACACATCAGGTAAATATATAGGATTTTGCTGGACAAAGTGCCTATTATACCACACATCAGGTAAATATATAGGATTTTGCTGGACAAGGTGCCTATTATACCACACATCAGGTAAATATATAGGATTTTGCTGGACAAAGTGCCTATTATACCACATATCAGGTAAATATATAGGATTTTGCTGGACAAAGTGCCTATTATACTACACATCAGGTAAATGTATAAGATTTTGCTGGACAAGGTGCCTATTATACCACACATCAGGTAAATATATAGGATTTTACTGGACAAAGTGCCTATTATACCACAGATCAGGTAAATATATAGGATTTTGCTGGACAAAGTGCCTATTATACCACATATTAGGTAAATATATAGGATTTTGCTGGACAAAGTGCCTATTATACTACACATCAGGTAAATATATAGGATTTTGCTGGACAAAGTGCCTATTATACCACACATCAGGTAAATATATGGGATTTTGCTGGACAAAGTGCCTATTATACCATACATCAGGTAAATATATAGGATTTTGCTGGACAAAGTGCCTATTATACCATACATCAGGTAAATATATAGGATTTTGCTGGACAAAGTGCCTATTATACCATTACTACACATCAGGTAAATATATAGGATTTTGCTGGACAAAGTGCCTATTATACCATACATCAGGTAAATATATAGGATTTTGCTGGACAAAGTGCCTATTATACTACACATCAGGTAAATATATAGGATTTTGCTGGACAAAGTGCCTATTATACCATACATCAGGTAAATATATAGGATTTTGCTGGACAAAGTGCCTATTATACCACACATCAGGTAAATATATAGGATTTTGCTGGACAAAGTGCCTATTATACCATTACTACACATCAGGTAAATATATAGAATTTTGCTGGACAAAGTGCCTATTATACCATACATCAGGTAAATATATAGGATTTTGCTGGACAAAGTGCCTATTATACCATTACTACACATCAGGTAAATATATAGGATTTTGCTGGACAAAGTGCCTATTATACTACACATCAGGTAAATATATAGGATTTTGCTGGACAAAGTGCCTATTATACCATACATCAGGTAAATATATAGGATTTTGCTGGACAAAGTGCCTATTATACCACACATCAGGTAAATATATAGGATTTTGCTGGACAAAGTGCCTATTATACCATTACTACACATCAGGTAAATATATAGGATTTTGCTGGACAAAGTGCCTATTATACCATTACTACACATCAGGTAAATATATAGAATTTTGCTGGACAAAGTGCCTATTATACCATACATCAGGTAAATATATAGGATTTTGCTGGACAAAGTGCCTATTATACTACACATCAGGTAAATATATAGGATTTTGCTGGACAAAGTGCCTATTATACCATACATCAGGTAAATATATAGGATTTTGCTGGACAAAGTGCCTATTATACTACACATCAGGTAAATATATAGGATTTTGCTGGACAAAGTGCCTATTATACCATACATCAGGTAAATATATAGGATTTTGCTGGACAAAGTGCCTATTATACTACACATCAGGTAAATATATAGGATTTTGCTGGACAAAGTGCCTATTATACCACACATCAGGTAAATATATAGGATTTTGCTGGACAAGGTGCCTATTATACCACACATCAGGTAAATATATAGAATTTTGCTGGACAAAGTGCCTATTATACCACATATCAGGTAAATATATAGGATTTTGCTGGACAAAGTGCCTATTATACTACACATCAGGTAAATGTATAAGATTTTGCTGGACAAAGTGCCTATTATACCACACATCAGGTAAATATATAGGATTTTGCTGGACAAAGTGCCTATTATACCACATATTAGGTAAATATATAGGATTTTGCTGGACAAAGTGCCTATTATACTACACATCAGGTAAATATATAAGATTTTGCTGGACAAAGTGCCTATTATACCACACATCAGGTAAATATATAGGATTTTGCTGGACAAAGTGCCTATTATACCACACATCAGGTAAATATATGGGATTTTGCTGGACAAAGTGCCTATTATACCACACATCAGGTAAATATATAGGATTTTGCTGGACAAAGTGCCTATTATACCATACATCAGGTAAATATATAGGATTTTGCTGGACAAAGTGCCTATTATACCATTACTACACATCAGGTAAATATATAGGATTTTGCTGGACAAAGTGCCTATTATACCATACATCAGGTAAATATATAGGATTTTGCTGGACAAAGTGCCTATTATACTACACATCAGGTAAATATATAGGATTTTGCTGGACAAAGTGCCTATTATACCATACATCAGGTAAATATATAGGAATTTGCTGGACAAAGTGCCTATTATACCACACATCAGGTAAATATATAGGATTTTGCTGGACAAAGTGCCTATTATACCATTACTACACATCAGGTAAATATATAGAATTTTGCTGGACAAAGTGCCTATTATACCATACATCAGGTAAATATATAGGATTTTGCTGGACAAAGTGCCTATTATACTATACATCAGGTAAATATATAGGATTTTGCTGGACAAAGTGCCTATTATACCATACATCAGGTAAATATATAGGATTTTGCTGGACAAAGTGCCTATTATACTACACATCAGGTAAATATATAGGATTTTGCTGGACAAAGTGCCTATTATACCACACATCAGGTAAATATATAGGATTTTGCTGGACAAGGTGCCTATTATACCACACATCAGGTAAATATATAGGATTTTGCTGGACAAAGTGCCTATTATACCACATATCAGGTAAATATATAGGATTTTGCTGGACAAAGTGCCTATTATACCACACATCAGGTAAATATATAGGATTTTACTGGACAAAGTGCCTATTATACCACACATCAGGTAAATATATAGGATTTTGCTGGACAAAGTGCCTATTATACCACATATTAGGTAAATATATAGGATTTTGCTGGACAAAGTGCCTATTATACTACACATCAGGTAAATATATAAGATTTTGCTGGACAAAGTGCCTATTATACCACACATCAGGTAAATATATAGGATTTTGCTGGACAAAGTGCCTATTATACCACACATCAGGTAAATATATAGGATTTTGCTGGACAAAGTGCCTATTATACCACACATGAGATGGGTTTCTGGGATAAAACTAAAAAATTGCTCACTTGTTATTACGCAACAATCACTCACTCACTATTTTAATTTAGCATATCTGTATACAATCAGTGGTTGAAAACATGGCATTTCTTTTTTCTTATTTTTTGCACAAAAAGTTTTTGACTTTTTAAAATTTTACTTCCTTTACAACTAAAACCTATTGTCGTCTAATAAATGGTAAAAACATTGAAAATTTAGTGGCTAATTTGTTATACTTTGTGTATTTTACAGGTTTTTCTAACATTTTGCACTATGTATTGTACAGGTTTTTTACATGTTTTGTGTTGTGAGTTTTACAGGTTTTTCAAACGTTTCGCGTTATGTATTTTACTGGTTTTTCTAATGTTTCGTGCTAAGTATTTTACAGGTTTATCTAACGTTTCGCGTTTTGTATTTCACAGGTTTTTCTAACGTTTCGTGCTAAGTATTTTACAGGTTTTTCTAACATTTCATGCTATGTATTTTACTGGTTTTTCTAACATTTCATGCTATATATTTCACAGGTTTTTCTAACATTTCATGCTATATATTTCACAGGTTTTTCTAACATTTCATGCTATATATTTTACTGGTTTTTCTAACATTCCATGCTATATATTTCACAGGTTTTTCTAACATTCCATGCTATATATTTTGCAGGTTTTTCTAGCATTTCGAGCAGTGTATCTTATAGTATTCAATCTCTGCCTTGATTTGTATGATGTAACCAATTCTTCACAGGTAAGAGTCATGTAAAAATTAGATTTATCTAGCTGTATTGACTGTGTCCTTTTTAAGGTGGAGATGAAACATTGGTGCTGCATGTAAAAACTATGGAAAAAAAATTTATTAAAACATTTAAGACAGGAAAAAAATTACTTTAACATTGATAGATTTCAAATAAATATTGTAAAGAAAAAGGTTTATATATGATTATATGCAATTTGTAGTAGGAGTTTATCGATGTATAGACTTGGCGGGTCACTCACAAACGGAATAAAGATTATGAGTGAAAGACATCTAGTTAATTCTTAATTCTGTTTAAAAGTAACAATAGTATCCTTTTTAAAACTTTTTTTCGATCACTGTATGGCGATGTTCCAGAGTCTGCCATTTTTATTGCGGTACAAATTTGTGACAAGTCAGAGAAGTAGAAAACTTACATTTTGAGTGATTTAATCCTGATTTGAAGTGTATGAAATGTTTGAAAATGTCAGTTATCTATGTTTCTAGTCGACTGTACAGTTGTTAACTTGAGTGATGTAGTAAACTTGTCTATAACATCAACATTCCACCGTTTCCTGAACTTTCCCAAATATCCACATTGCTTTTTTCTTTGTATTTTTCAATTGATTCTGATTCTATGAAATATCTTGCTTTCAAAACACATATATTTACTTTTTTTATTATTGATATTCAAAATGTGATACATGTGCATATGAAAAGACATTAGCAGAATTGATTGATTGATTGATTTTTGGTGTTTAATGTCACTTTCAGCAATATTTCAACTATATCATGGTGACCAGTTTTAGTGGTGGAAGAAGCCGGAGTACCCGGAGAGAACTACCGACCATGAGCAAGCAACTGGTAAACTTTATCACTTGCGGCTGCGAGTTGAGTGCACCCTTCTTTTTATTTTAGCAGAATTGAATATCTTTGTGTAAGCTTTTTTTTTTATTTTGTTGTTTTGTCCAATGAAATGGAAGGAAACAGCAATTTGGAATTATTTTAGTATGTTTAATTTGTTTTGATATAAATCACAAGTTCTAATTTTTGTTTTTAATTTACATTAGGCTGACAGTAAGATGTGTACATTGGACTTCATGGATTACTGGTTAAAGACAATCTATGCTCACACATCAGACAATACTAACTGTAGTGTACACAACACACGACTATCACCACCAGTTTTTATAGTGGGGACTCACAGAAACAGTCTGGCTTCTGATCCAGAGATACAGGAGATGCTGGTATGACATCCATTTTATTTAGGGGGGGTGACTGAGTGGTCAAGGTCATTGACCTCTGACTACAAGTTTAAGATCACAAATGTGGGCTTACCTCCTGATATCCATCTCCAGTGTTATGGTTTCCATCTGATTGGTTTGTTATAACTGTGATGTTCCTTTTGATCTGAGATAGTGTTGGGCTGATGATCAATTATAATTGAAAGTTGATTGATTTAAGGTACCCACATAGTCTATTCATACAGTTGATAGTTAATGCCCATAATCAATTAATCACCCCCAAAAAAATCAGGAAATTTTCCATTTTTTATCTAGAATCAAATGTCGTCTTGCACCCATTTTATTGAGACATATTTATAATTGTTATAATTGTCTTAACTCCTTGTGTTTAATTACCACTTTTACTTTATAATTGAAATGGTAGATGAAAATGCATTTTATAACTTTAGGCTTTAAATAAACCGACTGTGTTATGAATAGCTGATTGATTTAGCTTTCCGATTATAAACAGATAAACAAGTCTAATTTTTTTTCCAATTGCCCAACACAAGTCTGAGAAAAGAATGTTTAATGATTGTTTTTAGGTTGAAGAAAAGTTTTCTGTGATACGAGAGTTTCTGATGGATAAACCATACACACAGCATATAATTACACCATTCATAGCTGTGGAGAACAGTTTGGGTGTAGGAATAGATCAGCAGGTTTGTTGTAAAATATCAGTTGTTTCTCTTTATTGATTTGCATAGTGTAAAATATGTAAATAAATGGATTAATTGTAATGTCATCTAATCAAAGTCTATGTGAGTTTTTACCATCACTATGCCCCCATTCTGCCTAGTGGAATGTGTAAAATAAAATATGTAAATAAATGAATTAATTGTAATGTCATCTAACCAAAGTCTATGTGAGTTTTTACCATCACTATGCCCTACAATCATTGAGAACTATTCTGCCTAGTGGAATGAGACTTAGCTTAGGATGATCTTGATAATAGGTGTATAAGAATATATATTGTGTCTTTAAAGAATGATCTAGCTGTAATGGAAATTCTATTGTATTATCCCTGAGTCATATTATTAATGATTAGATTAATCTGTAGAGTTCAAGATTTAGCACAAGCTTGCAAAACATCTTTTTTTATAAGAACCAAAAAAAAAATGCCTTTGTATATCATATGAATCATCATTGTAATATGTAGATTATATTTTGTTAAAAATATAGATCTAAAGGTTTGTGTGATCTCAGGTATGAAGTTAAACATAGACTACACTTGGCAAAATTTTCAAAATCATATCAACTTTTTCTGTTTGATTGTTTTATGTGAAATGAGAATCATTATATATACATTGAAAGTTGTAAAAAAATGTGTCACTGTGATGGCACTATTGATTGCTACAAGTAAAATATAGAATTGCAGAGGGCTTTACCATTCTAAAGACAATGCTCATTTTTAAGTATCCCAAACACTGAGAGGCTTATTACAACAGTTTGATATAATTGACAGATTGATCAGTTAAAACAGAAGATAGAGGAGGTTGCTGGAGAGGAACCATACATGGGAGAAACCATTCCACTAAAATGGCTGAAATTTGAACAAGAAATTTCTAAACTGGTACAAAAAGGGACCAGTTATGCTTCCTACAATCAGGTATTATACAAATAAACATGTTATAATTGGGTGTTAGCTTTGACTAAAAATTAAAAATTGATCTTGACTAGTGTAATTTGGCATTCACATTTTGCCTGTTTTTATAGTTCTCCACATCTGTGATTTAAACTCATGTTTCCAACTACTGTAATGTGCGTTGCTTTGCGTTATTTGGGACCTTTTGCTTTAGCAAGTTGCATTGTTTACTGTTGTCAGTGTCTACATCCCAAATAATTACATGCCTTTAAAACTACATATATTTAAACATGGACAAAGACTAAGAACAGTCAGGAGGTTTTGATTTGAGACCATCCAAGTTTCTTAAGTCGCACAAGACAACTCTTGTTAATTATATATTTTAGATGCAATATGATTGTTGTAAGTCTGAAGCTAAAGCAGTTTATTTGTCTTGACACACTAAAACTGTATTAACATGTGCCACAAATCAATTAGATAAGTTGTTTCCTTGGATTACTCAAAGTAAATATTTGGTTTGTTTGTACAATGTAGTAGATTTTAGTTTAATTTATTCAGCATTTCAAAGTAAAATGAACGCTGGTCATGTCAACAAAGTTTGTCTGTACAATATTGTTCCTTTGACATTTGGTTAAGTTATTTTGTACTAGCATCTTCCATGTGAAGCCTTTTTAACATGGTAAACATTTTATTCCGTCTTCAATAATTCAGCAACATATTCATTGTATTTTTGTCTTTGTTTTTAGATTACAATGTTTCGTCTTGGTACAATACACAGCATACTTTTTGCAGTATAGGTTGAATAATATAAGTGTTAAGGTTATGGGTGTTTAATGCCTCTTTCAATAATATTTTATTTATTGCATTGCAGTCAATTTTATCCTGCAATGACAGCATTTACCGACCAATATAGCCTGCCCAATATTTTTTTTGATATTGGTCAGTTATAAATAGAACATACAAATGTAAGCTCCGCCCACTCCGGAACTCATTGGGGGGATATTGTTTTCAAATTCATACACCAAATTATTTCAAATTAAAATTGCAGGATAAATACAATACATGTGCACTGTCGAAGCATATACCGTATTTTACGGACGATAGGTCGATATTTTTTTTCCTCAACACGCTGGCTTCGACCTATCGTCCACATCGACCTATACAAGGATGAAGTTAAAAAAATCTGGAATCCCTAAAAAAAAATCTCGATAAAAATGACGATTTTGTTTACAGTATACCTTGAATTTGCTGTAGGTTTTTTTTCTGAATAAGAAGACTGAAATCATCGATGTTCTTGGGGAATAAAAGTATACTAACAAGGGGTGCAATTCCGGGGAAAAAATGTTCAACATCCGAAAAAAAGTGTTAGCGAAAATCAGTTCAATATTGAATTGTATAATAAAATATATACTATAAAAAATGTATGTTGTTGAAAAAAAATCACAGGGTGGATCGTTTTACAATATAAAATTATTGTCACAAAATATCTAAATATAGCTATATAGGTTTTCCATCTACCACGAGCATGCGCACGGGGTTTTAGTAAAAAATGGCGGTTGCATTACATCTCACAATAATTTGAATACACGTGGAGAACAAGCTTTTTATACTAAATATACTGGAAAATAATTATCGATTTCGTTAAACTAGAATGTTCTACACTTGAATTGGTCAATTAGGAACAAATAAAATAATCACCATGAGATAATCAACACAGGTGAACATCAGTCGGCACTTAATTATCCTGATCAGCTGATTGAAAATTTACTGGACCGAGACGATCACATAATTTGTGTACTACTAATTAAACACAGTTTAAAGGTATGTCAATAAAACTGCACAAGGTGATACATTGTTTTGACAGCTTGATTATTTTATTGTATGAACATCTGTTTACCATCTATTGTGACACCCACAGATGGCCTGATTTGAATGTCATCGATGTCTGGCTTTACAAACCAGACTCCCCATAAAAAACAAGTTTAAAAACAAAATTTTATTTTATTTAATTTTCATAATTATTTCGTTTATGACACATTAGAGTAGTATTCTTGAATTAATACTTACATATACTTACCGAAGAACATCGTTATAGGACAAATGTTTACCGATGTAAAAAAAAAACACAAAAAGTTTGATGTGACGATACTTACCCAAGTTGTCATCGGCATCCTCGACCTATGGAATGCTTCGACCTATCTTAGTATTTACCCAAAAATTTAGCCGAAAAGCAGCAATTCGACCTATCGTCCCCATCGACCTATAGTCCGTAAAATACGGTAGGTAAATATGTGTATTCGGCGCGAAACGCAGGAAAAGGCTCGGCAATGCCTCGCCTTTCCCCCGTTTCTAAGCCTCATACACATATTACCTATATGCTTAGACAGTGCACATGTATTGTATATTTATTGGTGGAGTACCTAAAGAAAACCACTGACGTGTCACAAGTAACTGACAATCTAAATCATGTAATGTTATTTGTTTCGAGTACAACTTATCATGTGGAGGAATCAAACTCACAGCTTTAGGAATGATAGGCACCATTTCCAAATGTTGAAGTGAATCTAACTTATGAATTATATAAGATGAGGTGCAGAATTTTTCATTTAAAATTGTTTTTCAAAAAATTTAATTTGTTTATTTTCCAGATACAAGAAGTTGCTAACAACATAGGAGTTAATACCAAAGAGGAATTCAAAACAATGTTAGAGTTTTACCATGATCTGGGTGTGATTCTGTATTATGGTGGATCAGGGTCCTTAGATAGCTTGTTACGTAATACTATCATATTAAAACCTGAATGGCTTGTTGAAATGTTTAAGAGAATAGTCACAGCAAAACCTGCAAATGATAAGGTAAACAATAGAGACATTTAGTTACTATACAGTGAAACCTGTCTAAGCTGAACCCTAAATAAACTGAAATCTTGTATAAGCCAAACTTTCAATAAAGTCATAATGTCTACAAATATTTTTTAATGTATCTATTCCAAATAAAATATATGCATCCAAACCTAATTAAATGATAACTCAATGTTTGGTTGATTGATTGTTGTTTAACGTCAAGTGAGCAGTATTTCCGCTAAAGTCATGATGAGAACAAACTTACAAACAGTAAATCACGTAGGCATAAAGGTGAAACTTACAAACAGTAAATCATGTAGGCATAAAGGTGAAACTTACAAACAGTAAATCACGTAGGCATAAAGGTGAAACTTACAAACAGTAAATCACGTAGGCATAAAGGTGAAACTTACAAACAGTAATTCACATAGGCATAAAGGTGAAACTTACAAACAGTAAATCACGTAGGCATAAAGGTGAAACTTACAAACAGTAAATCATGTAGGCATAAAGGTGAAACTTACAAACAGTAAATCACGTAGGCATAAAGGTGAAACTTACAAACAGTAATTCACATAGGCATAAAGGTGAAACTTACAAACAGTAAATCATGTAGGCATGAAGGTGAAACTTACAAACAGTAAATCACGTAGGCATAAAGGTGAAACTTACAAACAGTAAATCACGTAGGCATAAAGGTGAAACTTACAAACAGTAAATCACGTAGGCATAAAGGTGAAACTTACAAACAGTAAATCACGTAAGCATAAAGGTGAAACTTACAAACAGTAAATCACTTAGGCATAAAGGTGAAACTTACAAACAGTAAATCACGTAGGCATAAAGGTGAAACTTACAAACAGTAAATCACGTAGGCATAAAGGTGAAACTTACAAACAGTAAATCATGTAGGCATAAAGGTGAAACTTACAAACAGTAAATCACGTAGGCATAAAGGTGAAACTTACAAACAGTAAATCACGTAGGCATAAAGGTGAAACTTACAAACAGTAAATCACGTAGGCATAAAGGTGAAACTTACAAACAGTAAATCACGTAGGCATAAAGGTGAAACTTACAAACAGTAAATCATGTAGGCATAAAGGTGAAACTTACAAACAGTAAATCATGTAGGCATAAAGGTGGGCCTGTAGACTGGTGCTTTAACTGCCACAAAGGCAGTTGATGGACAGGGTTGGAAAATTTTGCCTTGCAATGAGATGGGCCTAAATTTTTATATCAGTGGTGTAGCATGTATAATTTTCGAAAATTTCTCTCTTTTTCAGTGGAATCTTTCCAAAGATAAATGGAAAATGTTAAGTGAAAAAGGGAAATTAGATGAAAGTTTAATTGATAATTTGTGGAAAGACGTACTTGATGAAAAGCCATTGTTATTAGAACTCATGAAAAAGTTTGATTTGATCTGTGAATGCCTTCCTGTAGACATGGAGGTTAGTCTGGTTTAACTTTATCTACAATTATCACAAATATATGCTTCTGTTAGATTAGATGATAACAGCAAATTAAAAGTTTGGATAAATTGTAATCAACAGATTGGGTAGTTAATTGCATCAAATACTAGTTTTTAATTCATTAATATAATTTTTGAATAGCAAAAAGAATTTGTAGATAAGAGCATGTACAGTGCTGTACAGTGCTCCCTTGCCATATCACCAAATCAGTTTTCCCTGGTTACACTTGCCACTGTCTATAACCACCCAAAAAGTGTTTGGTACAGAAGGTGGTGGTATGACGAGGGAGCACTATTTATAATTTCACAAGATTACTGATTACCAGTACTTAAAGATAATTCTAACAAAATTTCATTTATATCGTGGCGATCAGTTTATTAGAGAATGAACCAGAGTACCTGTAGAAATCACAGAAGAGTAGCTGACAAACGTTATCACATAAAATTGTATTGTGTACTGTAGAAATCACAGAAGAGTAGCTGACAAACGTTATCACATAAAATTGTATTGTGTACTGTAGAAATCACAGAAGAGTAGCTGACAAATGTTATCACATAAAATTGTATTGTGTACTGTAGAAATCACAGAAGAGTAGCTGACAAACGTTATCACATGAAATTGTATTGTGTACTGTAGAAATCACAGAAGAGTAGCTGACAAACGTTATCACATGAAATTGTATTGTGTACTGTAGAAATCACAGAAGAGTAGCTGACAAATGTTATCACATAAAATTGTATTGTGTACTGTAGAAATCACAGAAGAGTAGCTGACAAACGTTATCACATGAAATTGTATTGTGTACTGTAGAAATCACAGAAGAGTAGCTGACAAATGCTATCACATGAAATTGTATTGTGTACTGTAGAAATCACAGAAGAGTAGCTGACAAACGTTATCACATAAAATTGTATTGTGTACTGTAGAAATCACAGAAGAGTAACTGACAAACGTTATCACATAAAATTGTATTGTGTACTGTAGAAATCACAGAAGAGTAGCTGACAAATGTTATCACATAAAATTGTATTGTGTACTGTAGAAATCACAGAAGAGTAGCTGACAAACGTTATCACATGAAATTGTATTGTGTACTGTAGAAATCACAGAAGAGTAGCTGACAAACGTTATCACATAAAATTGTATTGTGTACCTGTAGAAATCACAGAAGAGTAACTGACAAACGTTATCACATAAAATTGTATTGTGTACTGTAGAAATCACAGTAGAGTAACTGACAAATGTTATCACATAAAATTGTATTGTGTACTGTAGAAATCACAGAAGAATAGCTGACAAATGTTATCACATAAAATTGTTTACCTCACCACATGAAGAAATCAAATTAACAGTCTGATGATGATGATGATGATGATAGACACTGATTGTATTAGTAGATGTAAATCTAACTACCATCATTACCATCCATCATTTTACAAGAAGGTTCAGTGATTTCGGTTTAGACGAACATGAGACAAAGTACATTTTGAAAATATTAAATGAGATTTAGAACAATTATTTTTGTAATTAAGGATATTTTTTAATACACTGCCACACATATTTTTTTTTCAGGTTGGATGTTCAGGAAGATCAAAATCTAGATTTTTCTACATCCCTTCCAGAATAACTTACAACAACATTGATGAAAAGCTTTATACCCCTCTGTCTAGTCATGTGGTCTTCTTTTTTAACTTTAATGGATACTTGCCGGGTATGTAATCTTCTTTTTTATTCAAAATAAAATGTTATAATAGTATTGTAAAAGTGGAGATGTTGGCATGGGGGAAATTTTCACTTTATTTATTTTTTAATTAAAATGTGCACACAAAAAAGTTTTCAATCCATGTGTTCAACTGGAAAAGATAAAGTTTTTCACAAATTTACCCAAGTTAAATTAATCATGTATACAGTTTATTTGTATAAATTTCACATATTTTTTAGATTTAGTATTTTCAAATCATTTTGCTAATTTTAAATAAATTAATTTTTCTCAAAAATTTATTTTAGAATTTTCATCTTTATAATATGATGCTCATATTGAGATGTGAATTTGTTTATTTTTTCGTGGTCCGTTGAATTAGTAATTCCATGTATTAAAAATGTTTTCTGAGGAATTATATTTAACAACAGAAAAAATAGTTGACCGATTACAGTGCTAGAAATTTGCAGTTGTCTGGTCGTCTCAGATGCGTATAATGTGTTTTAGACAACTATATTTTGACTGAAATATGGATAGGGCAACCAAATTCTGCATTATTACCTCAACAATTTTTTTTAGTTTTATTGAATCTGAGCAACCTAACAAATTTCTTAATATCAAGCACTGGAAGAGATTATAAATGATATTACTTCATATAGGTCACATGACATTTGTATCATATGACATATAGCAATTTCCTTGGTCCATAGACTTAGTGGATTTTATGTTTAAAATATCTTAAATTCTTTTAGCAGCAACATTTCATATATTGTAGATACAAAGATTTTGATTATGTTTTTACTTTTTAATTGTGTGTGAATTTGATATTTTTAGAGGGTGTTTTTCATCGAATCATTACAAGAACCATATGTTGGTGTCAGGATACTACTGGTAAAGAGCCTCATGTTATGACAAGTCATGTAGGCAGATTTTATTTGGATCCCGAACATGACTTTGTTCTGGAGATGGCACCTAGGAAATGTCACAGGATAAAGGTACTATACATAACATTCTTATACCAGACTTGAGGAAATGGTGGATAATATTACAGAGTTATTCTATGGGAGTGCCTTCAATAGATTAAGCTATTTTTCCTGAGGTACTGGGAACGATCAAAGTGCTCTATTGCCCGAAGCCAATATTGGGCAATAGAACACTTTGGTCTTTCTCAGTACCTCAGGAAAAATAGTTTGATCTATTGCAGGCACTCCCATTAAATAACTCTATAATATTCATTTTTTGTACCACTTGTGCCACATAATTTCATATAAAATTTGAGTGTTGTTAAGGAAACTACTAAATAAAGATCAGTTACAGAACAAACCTGAAATATTGGTTAGCTGTCACATGACATACTAGTTTCTGATTGGCTAATTTTGTTCGGGGGAAATAGAAGAAACAAATAAGCCATTTGAACCTACATTTTGCTAGAATTTGTCCATGGATGACCCTATATATGTAATAAACACCCATAGGTCAATTGACAGAGGAAAAGAAAAAAAATTCAATGCAAATTAAAATGATAAGAGGAGAGAAATGAGTGACAATAATACCTATGGGTTAACAACTATGAAAGCTATGTTGACTAGTCAGATTAATAAGAGAAGAGAAAAGAGTGACAATAATACCTATGGGTTAACAACTATGAATGCTATGTAGAGAAATGAGTGACAATAATACCTATGGGTTAACAACTATGAATGCTATGTTGACTAGTCAGATTGTATCTGTCACTGTCTGTTCAGTCCAGCTAATGAAATGAGTGACAATAATACCTATGGGTTAACAACTATGAATGCTATGTTGAGAAATGAGTGACAATAATACCTATGGGTTAACTACTATGAATGCTATGTAGAGAAATGAGTCACAGTAATACCTATGGGTTAACAACTATGAATGCTATGTTGACTAGTCAGATTGTATCTGTCACTGTCTGTTCAGTCCAGCTAATGAAATGAATCACAATAATACCTATGGGTTAACAACTATGAATGCTATGTTGACTAGTCAAGATTGTATCTGTCACTGTCTGTTCAGTCCAGCTAATGAAATGAGTCACAATAATACCCATGGGTTAACAACTATGAATGCTATGTAGAGAAATGAGTCACAGTAATACCTATGGGTTAACAACTATGAATGCTATGTTGACTAGTCAAGATTGTATCTGTCACTGTCTGTTCAGTCCAGCTAATGAAATGAGTGACAATAATACCTATGGGTTAACAACTATGAATGCTATGTTGACTAGTCAAGATTGTATCTGTCACTGTCTGTTCAGTCCAGCTAATGAAATGAATCACAATAATACCTATGGGTTAACAACTATGAATGCTATGTTGACTAGTCAAGATTGTATCTGTCACTGTCTGTTCAGTCCAGCTAATGAAATGAGTGACAATAATACCTATGGGTTAACAACTATGAATGCTATGTTGACTAGTCAAGATTGTATCTGTCACTGTCTGTTCAGTCCAGCTAATGAAATGAATCACAATAATACCTATGGGTTAACAACTATGAATGCTATGTTGACTAGTCAAGATTGTATCTGTCACTGTCTGTTCAGTCCAGCTAATGAAATGAGTCACAATAATACCTATGGGTTAACAACTATGAATGCTATGTAGAGAAATGAGTGACAATAATACCTATGGGTTAACAACTATGAATGCTATGTTGACTAGTCAGATTGTATCTGTCACTGTCTGTTCAGTCCAGCTAATGAAATGAGTGACAATAATACCTATGGGTTAACAACTATGAATGCTATGTTGACTAGTCAGATTGTATCTGTCACTGTCTGTTCAGTCCAGCTAATGAAATGAGTCACAATAATACCTATGGGTTAACAACTATGAATGCTATGTTGACTAATCAAGATTGTATCTGTCACTGTCTGTTCAGTCCAGCTAATGAAATGAATCACAATAATACCTATGGGTTAACAACTATGAATGCTATGTTGACTAGTCAAGATTGTATCTGTCACTGTCTGTTCAGTCCAGCTAATGAAATGAGTGACAATAATACCTATGGGTTAACAACTATGAATGCTATGTTGACTAGTCAGATTGTATCTGTCACTGTCTGTTCAGTCCAGCTAATGAAATGAGTGACAATAATACCTATGGGTTAACAACTATGAATGCTATGTTGACTAGTCAGATTGTATCTGTCACTGTCTGTTCAGTCCAGCTAATGAAATGAGTGACAATAATACCTATGGGTTAACAACTATGAATGCTATGTTGACTAGTCAGATTGTATCTGTCACTGTCTGTTCAGTCCAGCTAATGAAATGAGTGACAATAATACCTATGGGTTAACAACTATGAATGCTATGTTGACTAGTCAGATTGTATCTCTCACTGTCTGTTCAGTCCAGCTAATGAAATGAGTGACAATAATACCTATGGGTTAACAACTATGAATGCTATGTTGACTAGTCAAGATTGTATCTGTCACTGTCTGTTCAGTCCAGCTAATGAAATGAATCACAATAATACCTATGGGTTAACAACTATGAATGCTATGTAGAGAAATGAGTGACAATAATACCTATAGGTTAACAACTATGAATGCTATGTTGACTAGTCAGATTGTAGCTGTCACTGTCTCTTCAGTCCAGCTAATGAAATGAATCACAATAATACCTATGGGTTAACAACTATGAATGCTATGTTGACTAGTCAAGATTGTATCTGTCACTGTCTGTTCAGTCCAGCTAATGAAATGAGTCACAATAATACCTATGGGTTAACAACTGTGAATGCTATGTAGAGAAATGAGTCACAGTAATACCTATGGGTTAACAACTATGAATGC
The DNA here is from genome assembly GCA_963680875.1 of Bathymodiolus brooksi. Lineage (NCBI taxonomy): Eukaryota > Metazoa > Mollusca > Bivalvia > Mytilida > Modiolidae > Bathymodiolus > Bathymodiolus brooksi. Next base: position 36,934,717 of record OY804575.1, read on the forward strand.
TATGTTGACTAGTCAGATTGTAGCTGTCACTGTCTCTTCAGTCCAGCTAATGAAATGAATCACAATAATACCTATGGGTTAACAACTATGAATGCTATGTTGACTAGTCAAGATTGTATCTGTCACTGTCTGTTCAGTCCAGCTAATGAAATGAATCACAATAATACCTATGGGTTAACAACTATGAATGCTATGTTGACTAGTCAAGATTGTATCTGTCACTGTCTGTTCAGTCCAGCTAATGAAATGAGTCACAATAATACCTATGGGTTAACAACTATGAATGCTATGTAGAGAAATGAGTGACAATAATACCTATAGGTTAACAACTATGAATGCTATGTTGACTAGTCAGATTGTATCTGTCACTGTCTGTTCAGTCCAGCTAATGAAATGAGTGACAATAATACCTATGGGTTAACAACTATGAATGCTATGTTGACTAGTCAGATTGTATCTGTCACTGTTTGTTCAGTCCAGCTAATGAAATGAGTGACAATAATACCTATGGGTTAACAACTATGAATGCTATGTTGACTAGTCAGATTGTATCTCTCACTGTCTGTTCAGTCCAGCTAATGAAATGAGTGACAATAATACCTATGGGTTAACAACTATGAATGCTATGTTGACTAGTCAGATTGTATCTGTCACTGTCTGTTCAGTCCAGCTAATGAAATGAGTCACAATAATACCTATGGGTTAACAACTATGAATGCTATGTTGACTAATCAAGATTGTATCTGTCACTGTCTGTTCAGTCCAGCTAATGAAATGAATCACAATAATACCTATGGGTTAACAACTATGAATGCTATGTTGACTAGTCAAGATTGTATCTGTCACTGTCTGTTCAGTCCAGCTAATGAAATGAGTGACAATAATACCTATGGGTTAACAACTATGAATGCTATGTTGACTAGTCAGATTGTATCTGTCACTGTCTGTTCAGTCCAGCTAATGAAATGAGTGACAATAATACCTATGGGTTAACAACTATGAATGCTATGTTGACTAGTCAGATTGTATCTGTCACTGTCTGTTCAGTCCAGCTAATGAAATGAGTGACAATAATACCTATGGGTTAACAACTATGAATGCTATGTTGACTAGTCAGATTGTATCTGTCACTGTCTGTTCAGTCCAGCTAATGAAATGAGTGACAATAATACCTATGGGTTAACAACTATGAATGCTATGTTGACTAGTCAGATTGTATCTCTCACTGTCTGTTCAGTCCAGCTAATGAAATGAGTGACAATAATACCTATGGGTTAACAACTATGAATGCTATGTTGACTAGTCAAGATTGTATCTGTCACTGTCTGTTCAGTCCAGCTAATGAAATGAATCACAATAATACCTATGGGTTAACAACTATGAATGCTATGTAGAGAAATGAGTGACAATAATACCTATAGGTTAACAACTATGAATGCTATGTTGACTAGTCAGATTGTAGCTGTCACTGTCTCTTCAGTCCAGCTAATGAAATGAATCACAATAATACCTATGGGTTAACAACTATGAATGCTATGTTGACTAGTCAAGATTGTATCTGTCACTGTCTGTTCAGTCCAGCTAATGAAATGAGTCACAATAATACCTATGGGTTAACAACTGTGAATGCTATGTAGAGAAATGAGTCACAGTAATACCTATGGGTTAACAACTATGAATGCTATGTTGACTAGTCAGATTGTAGCTGTCACTGTCTCTTCAGTCCAGCTAATGAAATGAATCACAATAATACCTATGGGTTAACAACTATGAATGCTATGTTGACTAGTCAAGATTGTATCTGTCACTGTCTGTTCAGTCCAGCTAATGAAATGAATCACAATAATACCTATGGGTTAACAACTATGAATGCTATGTTGACTAGTCAAGATTGTATCTGTCACTGTCTGTTCAGTCCAGCTAATGAAATGAGTCACAATAATACCTATGGGTTAACAACTATGAATGCTATGTAGAGAAATGAGTGACAATAATACCTATAGGTTAACAACTATGAATGCTATGTTGACTAGTCAGATTGTATCTGTCACTGTCTGTTCAGTCCAGCTAATGAAATGAGTGACAATAATACCTATGGGTTAACAACTATGAATGCTATGTTGACTAGTCAGATTGTATCTGTCACTGTTTGTTCAGTCCAGCTAATGAAATGAGTGACAATAATACCTATGGGTTAACAACTATGAATGCTATGTTGACTAGTCAGATTGTATCTCTCACTGTCTGTTCAGTCCAGCTAATGAAATGAGTGACAATAATACCTATGGGTTAACAACTATGAATGCTATGTTGACTAGTCAGATTGTATCTTTCACTGTCTGTTCAGTCCAGCTAATGAAATGAGTGACAATAATACCTATGGGTTAACAACTATGAATGCTATGTTGACTAGTCAGATTGTATCTGTCACTGTCTGTTCAGTCCAGCTAATGAAATGAGTGACAATAATACCTATGGGTTAACAACTATGAATGCTATGTTGACTAGTCAGATTGTATCTCTCACTGTCTGTTCAGTCCAGCTAATGAAATGAATCACAATAATACCTATGGGTTAACAACTATGAATGCTATGTTGACTAGTCAAGATTGTATCTGTCACTGTCTGTTCAGTCCAGCTAATGAAATGAGTCACAATAATACCTATGGGTTAACAACTGTGAATGCTATGTAGAGAAATGAGTCACAGTAATACCTATGGGTTAACAACTATGAATGCTATGTTGACTAGTCAGATTGTAGCTGTCACTGTCTCTTCAGTCCAGCTAATGAAATGAATCACAATAATACCTATGGGTTAACAACTATGAATGCTATGTTGACTAGTCAAGCTTGTATCTGTCACTGTCTGTTCAGTCCAGCTAATGAAATGAGTCACAATAATACCTATGGGTTAACAACTATGAATGCTATGTAGAGAAATGAGTCACAGTAATACCTATGGGTTAACAACTATGAATGCTATGTTGACTAGTCAAGATTGTATCTGTCACTGTCTGTTCAGTCCAGCTAATGAAATGAGTGACAATAATACCTATGGGTTAACAACTATGAATGCTATGTTGACTAGTCAAGATTGTATCTGTCACTGTCTGTTCAGTCCAGCTAATGAAATGAATCACAATAATACCTATGGGTTAACAACTATGAATGCTATGTTGACTAGTCAAGATTGTATCTGTCACTGTCTGTTCAGTCCAGCTAATGAAATGAGTCACAATAATACCTATGGGTTAACAACTATGAATGCTATGTAGAGAAATGAGTGACAATAATACCTATAGGTTAACAACTATGAATGCTATGTTGACTAGTCAGATTGTATCTGTCACTGTCTGTTCAGTCCAGCTAATGAAATGAGTGACAATAATACCTATGGGTTAACAACTATGAATGCTATGTTGACTAGTCAGATTGTATCTGTCACTGTCTGTTCAGTCCAGCTAATGAAATGAGTCACAATAATACCTATGGGTTAACAACTATGAATGCTATGTTGACTAGTCAGATTGTATCTGTCACTGTTTGTTCAGTCCAGCTAATGAAATGAGTGACAATAATACCTATGGGTTAACAACTATGAATGCTATGTTGACTAGTCAGATTGTATATCTCACTGTCTGTTCAGTCCAGCTAATGAAATGAGTGAAAATAATACCTATGGGTTAACAACTATGAATGCTATGTTGACTAGTCAGATTGTATCTTTCACTGTCTGTTCAGTCCAGCTAATGAAATGAGTGACAATAATACCTATGGGTTAACAACTATGAATGCTATGTTGACTAGTCAGATTGTATCTGTCACTGTCTGTTCAGTCCAGCTAATGAAATGAGTGACAATAATACCTATGGGTTAACAACTATGAATGCTATGTTGACTAGTCAGATTGTATCTCTCACTGTCTGTTCAGTCCAGCTAATGAAATGAATCACAATAATACCTATGGGTTAACAACTATGAATGCTATGTTGACTAGTCAAGATTGTATCTGTCACTGTCTGTTCAGTCCAGCTAATGAAATGAGTCACAATAATACCTATGGGTTAACAACTGTGAATGCTATGTAGAGAAATGAGTCACAGTAATACCTATGGGTTAACAACTATGAATGCTATGTTGACTAGTCAGATTGTAGCTGTCACTGTCTCTTCAGTCCAGCTAATGAAATGAATCACAATAATACCTATGGGTTAACAACTATGAATGCTATGTTGACTAGTCAAGATTGTATCTGTCACTGTCTGTTCAGTCCAGCTAATGAAATGAGTCACAATAATACCTATGGGTCAACAACTATGAATGCTATGTAGAGAAATGAGTGACAATAATACCTATGGGTTAACAACTATGAATGCTATGTTGACTAGTCAAGCTTGTATCTGTCACTGTCTGTTCAGTCCAGCTAATGAAATGAGTCACAATAATACCTATGGGTTAACAACTATGAATGCTATGTAGAGAAATGAGTCACAGTAATACCTATGGGTTAACAACTATGAATGCTATGTTGACTAGTCAAGATTGTATCTGTCACTGTCTGTTCAGTCCAGCTAATGAAATGAGTGACAATAATACCTATGGGTTAACAACTATGAATGCTATGTTGACTAGTCAAGATTGTATCTGTCACTGTCTGTTCAGTCCAGCTAATGAAATGAATCACAATAATACCTATGGGTTAACAACTATGAATGCTATGTTGACTAGTCAAGATTGTATCTGTCACTGTCTGTTCAGTTCAGCTAATGAAATGAGTCACAATAATACCTATGGGTTAACAACTATGAATGCTATGTAGAGAAATGAGTGACAATAATACCTATAGGTTAACAACTATGAATGCTATGTTGACTAGTCAGATTGTATCTGTCACTGTCTGTTCAGTCCAGCTAATGAAATGAGTCACAATAATACCTATGGGTTAACAACTATGAATGCTATGTTGACTAGTCAGATTGTATCTGTCACTGTTTGTTCAGTCCAGCTAATGAAATGAGTGACAATAATACCTATGGGTTAACAACTATGAATGCTATGTTGACTAGTCAGATTGTATCTCTCACTGTCTGTTCAGTCCAGCTAATGAAATGAATCACAATAATACCTATGGGTTAACAACTATGAATGCTATGTTGACTAGTCAAGATTGTATCTGTCACTGTCTGTTCAGTCCAGCTAATGAAATGAATCACAATAATACCTATGGGTTAACAACTATGAATGCTATGTTGACTAGTCAAGATTGTATCTGTCACTGTCTGTTCAGTCCAGCTAATGAAATGAGTCACAATAATACCTATGGGTCAACAACTATGAATGCTATGTAGAGAAATGAGTGACAATAATACCTATGGGTTAACAACTATGAATGCTATGTTGACTAGTCAAGCTTGTATCTGTCACTGTCTGTTCAGTCCAGCTAATGAAATGAGTCACAATAATACCTATGGGTTAACAACTATGAATGCTATGTAGAGAAATGAGTCACAGTAATACCTATGGGTTAACAACTATGAATGCTATGTTGACTAGTCAAGATTGTATCTGTCACTGTCTGTTCAGTCCAGCTAATGAAATGAGTGACAATAATACCTATGGGTTAACAACTATGAATGCTATGTTGACTAGTCAAGATTGTATCTGTCACTGTCTGTTCAGTCCAGCTAATGAAATGAATCACAATAATACCTATGGGTTAACAACTATGAATGCTATGTTGACTAGTCAAGATTGTATCTGTCACTGTCTGTTCAGTTCAGCTAATGAAATGAGTCACAATAATACCTATGGGTTAACAACTATGAATGCTATGTAGAGAAATGAGTGACAATAATACCTATAGGTTAACAACTATGAATGCTATGTTGACTAGTCAGATTGTATCTGTCACTGTCTGTTCAGTCCAGCTAATGAAATGAGTGACAATAATACCTATGGGTTAACAACTATGAATGCTATGTTGACTAGTCAGATTGTATCTGTCACTGTCTGTTCAGTCCAGCTAATGAAATGAGTGACAATAATACCCATGGGTTAACAACTATGAATGCTATGTAGAGAAATGAGTGACAATAATACCTATGGGTTAACAACTATGAATGCTATGTTGACTAGTCAAGATTGTATCTGTCACTGTCTGTTCAGTCCAGCTAATGAAATGAATCACAATAATACCTATGGGTTAACAACTATGAATGCTATGTTGACTAGTCAAGATTGTATCTGTCACTGTCTGTTCAGTCCAGCTAATGAAATGAGTCACAATAATACCTATGGGTTAACAACTATGAATGCTATGTAGAGAAATGAGTGACAATAATACCTATGGGTTAACAACTATGAATGCTATGTTGACTAGTCAGATTGTATCTGTCACTGTCTGTTCAGTCCAGCTAATGAAATGAGTGACAATAATACCTATGGGTTAACAACTATGAATGCTATGTTGACTAGTCAGATTGTATCTGTCACTGTCTGTTCAGTCCAGCTAATGAAATGAGTCACAATAATACCTATGGGTTAACAACTATGAATGCTATGTTGACTAGTCAAGATTGTATCTGTCACTGTCTGTTCAGTCCAGCTAATGAAATGAATCACAATAATACCTATGGGTTAACAACTATGAATGCTATGTTGACTAGTCAAGATTGTATCTGTCACTGTCTGTTCAGTCCAGCTAATGAAATGAGTCACAATAATACCTATGGGTTAACAACTATGAATGCTATGTTGACTAGTCAGATTGTATCTGTCACTGTCTGTTCAGTCCAGCTAATGAAATGAGTGACAATAATACCTATGGGTTAACAACTATGAATGCTATGTTGACTAGTCAGATTGTATCTGTCACTGTCTGTTCAGTCCAGCTAATGAAATGAGTGACAATAATACCTATGGGTTAACAACTATGAATGCTATGTTGACTAGTCAGATTGTATCTGTCACTGTCTGTTCAGTCCAGCTAATGAAATGAGTCACAATAATACCTATGGGTTAACAACTATGAATGCTATGTTGACTAATCAAGATTGTATCTGTCACTGTCTGTTCAGTCCAGCTAATGAAATGAATCACAATAATACCTATGGGTTAACAACTATGAATGCTATGTTGACTAGTCAAGATTGTATCTGTCACTGTCTGTTCAGTCCAGCTAATGAAATGAGTCACAATAATACCTATGGGTTAACAACTATGAATGCTATGTTGACTAGTCAGATTGTATCTGTCACTGTCTGTTCAGTCCAGCTAATGAAATGAGTGACAATAATACCTATGGGTTAACAACTATGAATGCTATGTTGACTAATCAGATTGTATCTGTCACTGTCTGTTCAGTCCAGCTAATGAAATGAGTGACAATAATACCTATGGGTTAACAACTATGAATGCTATGTTGACTAGTCAGATTGTATCTCTCACTGTCTGTTCAGTCCAGCTAATGAAATGAGTGACAATAATACCTATGGGTTAACAACTATGAATGCTATGTTGACTAGTCAAGAATGTATCTGTCACTGTCTGTTCAGTCCAGCTAATGAAATGAATCACAATAATACCTATGGGTTAACAACTATGAATGCTATGTTGACTAGTCAAGATTGTATCTGTCACTGTCTGTTCAGTCCAGCTAATGAAATGAGTCACAATAATACCTATGGGTTAACAACTGTGAATGCTATGTAGAGAAATGAGTCACAGTAATACCTATGGGTTAACAACTATGAATGCTATGTTGACTAGTCAGATTGTAGCTGTCACTGTCTCTTCAGTCCAGCTATTGAAATGAATCACAATAATACCTATGGGTTAACAACTATGAATGCTATGTTGACTAGTCAAGATTGTATCTGTCACTGTCTGTTCAGTCCAGCTAATGAAATGAGTCACAATAATACCTATGGGTCAACAACTATGAATGCTATGTAGAGAAATGAGTGACAATAATACCTATGGGTTAACAACTATGAATGCTATGTTGACTAGTCAAGCTTGTATCTGTCACTGTCTGTTCAGTCCAGCTAATGAAATGAGTCACAATAATACCTATGGGTTAACAACTATGAATGCTATGTAGAGAAATGAGTCACAGTAATACCTATGGGTTAACAACTATGAATGCTATGTTGACTAGTCAAGATTGTATCTGTCACTGTCTGTTCAGTCCAGCTAATGAAATGAGTGACAATAATACCTATTGGTTAACAACTATGAATGCTATGTTGACTAGTCAAGATTGTATCTGTCACTGTCTGTTCAGTCCAGCTAATGAAATGAATCACAATAATACCTATGGGTTAACAACTATGAATGCTATGTTGACTAGTCAAGATTGTATCTGTCACTGTCTGTTCAGTCCAGCTAATGAAATGAGTCACAATAATACCTATGGGTTAACAACTATGAATGCTATGTAGAGAAATGAGTGACAATAATACCTATGGGTTAACAACTATGAATGCTATGTTGACTAGTCAGATTGTATCTGTCACTGTCTGTTCAGTCCAGCTAATGAAATGAGTGACAATAATACCTATGGGTTAACAACTATGAATGCTATGTTGACTATTCAGATTGTATCTGTCACTGTCTGTTCAGTCCAGCTAATGAAATGAGTGACAATAATACCTATGGGTTAACAACTATGAATGCTATGTTGACTAGTCAGATTGTATCTGTCACTGTCTGTTCAGTCCAGCTAATGAAATGAGTGACAATAATACCTATGGGTTAACAACTATGAATGCTATGTTGACTAGTCAGATTGTATCTCTCACTGTCTGTTCAGTCCAGCTAATGAAATGAGTGACAATAATACCTATGGGTTAACAACTATGAATGCTATGTTGACTAGTCAAGATAGTATCTGTCACTGTCTGTTCAGTCCAGCTAATGAAATGAGTGACAATAATACCTATGGGTTAACAACTATGAATGCTATGTTGACTAGTCAAGATTGTATCTGTCACTGTCTGTTCAGTCCAGCTAATGAAATGAATCACAATAATACCTATGGGTTAACAACTATGAATGCTATGTTGACTAGTCAAGATTGTATCTGTCACTGTCTGTTCAGTCCAGCTAATGAAATGAGTCACAATAATACCCATGGGTTAACAACTATGAATGCTATGTAGAGAAATGAGTCACAGTAATACCTATGGGTTAACAACTATGAATGCTATGTTGACTAGTCAAGATTGTATCTGTCACTGTCTGTTCAGTCTAGCTAATGAAATGAGTGACAATAATACCTATGGGTTAACAACTATGAATGCTATGTTGACTAGTCAAGATTGTATCTGTCACTGTCTGTTCAGTCCAGCTAATGAAATGAATCACAATAATACCTATGGGTTAACAACTATGAATGCTATGTTGACTAGTCAAGATTGTATCTGTCACTGTCTGTTCAGTCCAGCTAATGAAATGAGTGACAATAATACCTATGGGTTAACAACTATGAATGCTATGTTGACTAGTCAGATTGTATCTGTCACTGTCTGTTCAGTCCAGCTAATGAAATGAGTGACAATAATACCTATGGGTTAACAACTATGAATGCTATGTTGACTAGTCAGATTGTATCTGTCACTGTCTGTTCAGTCCAGCTAATGAAATGAGTGACAATAATACCTATGGGTTAACAACTATGAATGCTATGTTGACTAGTCAGATTGTATCTCTCACTGTCTGTTCAGTCCAGCTAATGAAATGAGTGACAATAATACCTATGGGTTAACAACTATGAATGCTATGTTGACTAGTCAAGATTGTATCTGTCACTGTCTGTTCAGTCCAGCTAATGAAATGAGTGACAATAATACCTATGGGTTAACAACTATGAATGCTATGTTGACTAGTCAAGATTGTATCTGTCACTGTCTGTTCAGTCCACCTAATGAAATGAATCACAATAATACCTATGGGTTAACAACTATGAATGCTATGTTGACTAGTCAAGATTGTATCTGTCACTGTCTGTTCAGTCCAGCTAATGAAATGAGTCACAATAATACCCATGGGTTAACAACTATGAATGCTATGTAGAGAAATGAGTCACAGTAATACCTATGGGTTAACAACTATGAATGCTATGTTGACTAGTCAAGATTGTATCTGTCACTGTCTGTTCAGTCTAGCTAATGAAATGAGTGACAATAATACCTATGGGTTAACAACTATGAATGCTATGTTGACTAGTCAAGATTGTATCTGTCACTGTCTGTTCAGTCCAGCTAATGAAATGAATCACAATAATACCTATGGGTTAACAACTATGAATGCTATGTTGACTAGTCAAGATTGTATCTGTCACTGTCTGTTCAGTCCAGCTAATGAAATGAGTGACAATAATACCTATGGGTTAACAACTATGAATGCTATGTTGACTAGTCAAGATTGTATCTGTCACTGTCTGTTCAGTCCAGCTAATGAAATGAATCACAATAATACCTATGGGTTAACAACTATGAATGCTATGTTGACTAGTCAAGATTGTATCTGTCACTGTCTGTTCAGTCCAGCTAATGAAATGAGTCACAATAATACCTATGGGTTAACAACTATGAATGCTATGTAGAGAAATGAGTGACAATAATACCTATGGGTTAACAACTATGAATGCTATGTTGACTAGTCAGATTGTATCTGTCACTGTCTGTTCAGTCCAGCTAATGAAATGAGTGACAATAATACCTATGGGTTAACAACTATGAATGCTATGTTGACTAGTCAGATTGTATCTGTCACTGTCTGTTCAGTCCAGCTAATGAAATGAGTGACAATAATACCTATGGGTTAACAACTATGAATGCTATGTTGACTAGTCAGATTGTATCTGTCACTGTCTGTTCAGTCCAGCTAATGAAATGAGTGACAATAATACCTATGGGTTAACAACTATGAATGCTATGTTGACTAGTCAGATTGTATCTCTCACTGTCTGTTCAGTCCAGCTAATGAAATGAGTGACAATAATACCTATGGGTTAACAACTATGAATGCTATGTTGACTAGTCAAGATTGTATCTGTCACTGTCTGTTCAGTCCAGCTAATGAAATGAGTGACAATAATACCTATGGGTTAACAACTATGAATGCTATGTTGACTAGTCAAGATTGTATCTGTAACTGTCTGTTCAGTCCAGCTAATGAAATGAATCACAATAATACCTATGGGTTAACAACTATGAATGCTATGTTGACTAGTCAAGATTGTATCTGTCACTGTCTGTTCAGTCCAGCTAATGAAATGAGTCACAATAATACCCATGGGTTAACAACTATGAATGCTATGTAGAGAAATGAGTCACAGTAATACCTATGGGTTAACAACTATGAATGCTATGTTGACTAGTCAAGATTGTATCTGTCACTGTCTGTTCAGTCTAGCTAATGAAATGAGTGACAATAATACCTATGGGTTAACAACTATGAATGCTATGTTGACTAGTCAAGATTGTATCTGTCACTGTCTGTTCAGTCCAGCTAATGAAATGAATCACAATAATACCTATGGGTTAACAACTATGAATGCTATGTTGACTAGTCAAGATTGTATCTGTCACTGTCTGTTCAGTCCAGCTAATGAAATGAGTGACAATAATACCTATGGGTTAACAACTATGAATGCTATGTTGACTAGTCAAGATTGTATCTGTCACTGTCTGTTCAGTCCAGCTAATGAAATGAATCACAATAATACTTATGGGTTAACAACTATGAATGCTATGTTGACTAGTCAAGATTGTATCTGTCACTGTCTGTTCAGTCCAGCTAATGAAATGAGTCACAATAATACCCATGGGTTAACAACTATGAATGCTATGTAGAGAAATGAGTCACAGTAATACCTATGGGTTAACAACTATGAATGCTATGTTGACTAGTCAAGATTGTATCTGTCACTGTCTGTTCAGTCCAGCTAATGAAATGAGTGACAATAATACCTATGGGTTAACAACTATGAATGCTATGTTGACTAGTCAAGATTGTATCTGTCACTGTCTGTTCAGTCCAGCTAATGAAATGAATCACAATAATACCTATGGGTTAACAACTATGAATGCTATGTTGACTAGTCAAGATTGTATCTGTCACTGTCTGTTCAGTCCAGCTAATGAAATGAATCACAATAATACCTATGGGTTAACAACTATGAATGCTATGTTGACTAGTCAAGATTGTATCTGTCACTGTCTGTTCAGTCCAGCTAATGAAATGAGTCACAATAATACCTATGGGTTAACAACTATGAATGCTATGTAGAGAAATGAGTGACAATAATACCTATGGGTTAACAACTATGAATGCTATGTTGACTAGTCAGATTGTATCTGTCACTGTCTGTTCAGTCCAGCTAATGAAATGAGTGACAATAATACCTATGGGTTAACAACTATGAATGCTATGTTGACTAGTCAGATTGTATCTGTCACTGTCTGTTCAGTCCAGCTAATGAAATGAGTGACAATAATACCTATGGGTTAACAACTATGAATGCTATGTTGACTAGTCAGATTGTATCTGTCACTGTCTGTTCAGTCCAGCTAATGAAATGAGTGACAATAATACCTATGGGTTAACAACTATGAATGCTATGTTGACTAGTCAGATTGTATCTCTCACTGTCTGTTCAGTCCAGCTAATGAAATGAGTGACAATAATACCTATGGGTTAACAACTATGAATGCTATGTTGACTAGTCAAGATTGTATCTGTCACTGTCTGTTCAGTCCAGCTAATGAAATGAGTGACAATAATACCTATGGGTTAACAACTATGAATGCTATGTTGACTAGTCAAGATTGTATCTGTAACTGTCTGTTCAGTCCAGCTAATGAAATGAATCACAATAATACCTATGGGTTAACAACTATGAATGCTATGTTGACTAGTCAAGATTGTATCTGTCACTGTCTGTTCAGTCCAGCTAATGAAATGAGTCACAATAATACCCATGGGTTAACAACTATGAATGCTATGTAGAGAAATGAGTCACAGTAATACCTATGGGTTAACAACTATGAATGCTATGTTGACTAGTCAAGATTGTATCTGTCACTGTCTGTTCAGTCTAGCTAATGAAATGAGTGACAATAATACCTATGGGTTAACAACTATGAATGCTATGTTGACTAGTCAAGATTGTATCTGTCACTGTCTGTTCAGTCCAGCTAATGAAATGAATCACAATAATACCTATGGGTTAACAACTATGAATGCTATGTTGACTAGTCAAGATTGTATCTGTCACTGTCTGTTCAGTCCAGCTAATGAAATGAGTGACAATAATACCTATGGGTTAACAACTATGAATGCTATGTTGACTAGTCAAGATTGTATCTGTCACTGTCTGTTCAGTCCAGCTAATGAAATGAATCACAATAATACTTATGGGTTAACAACTATGAATGCTATGTTGACTAGTCAAGATTGTATCTGTCACTGTCTGTTCAGTCCAGCTAATGAAATGAGTCACAATAATACCCATGGGTTAACAACTATGAATGCTATGTAGAGAAATGAGTCACAGTAATACCTATGGGTTAACAACTATGAATGCTATGTTGACTAGTCAAGATTGTATCTGTCACTGTCTGTTCAGTCCAGCTAATGAAATGAGTGACAATAATACCTATGGGTTAACAACTATGAATGCTATGTTGACTAGTCAAGATTGTATCTGTCACTGTCTGTTCAGTCCAGCTAATGAAATGAATCACAATAATACCTATGGGTTAACAACTATGAATGCTATGTTGACTAGTCAAGATTGTATCTGTCACTGTCTGTTCAGTCCAGCTAATGAAATGAATCACAATAATACCTATGGGTTAACAACTATGAATGCTATGTTGACTAGTCAAGATTGTATCTGTCATTGTCTGTTCAGTCCAGCTAATGAAATGAATCACAATAATACCTATGGGTTAACAACTATGAATGCTATGTTGACTAGTCAAGATTGTATCTGTCACTGTCTGTTCAGTCCAGCTAATGAAATGAGTGACAATAATACCTATGGGTTAACAACTATGAATGCTATGTAGAGAAATGAGTGACAATAATACCTATGGGTTAACAACTATGAATGCTATGTTGACTAGTCAGATTGTATCTGTCACTGTCTGTTCAGTCCAGCTAATGAAATGAGTGACAATAATACCTATGGGTTAACAACTATGAATGCTATGTTGACTAGTCAGATTGTATCTGTCACTGTCTGTTCAGTCCAGCTAATGAAATGAGTGACAATAATACCTATGGGTTAACAACTATGAATGCTATGTTGACTAGTCAAGATTGTATCTGTCACTGTCTGTTCAGTCCAGCTAATGAAATGAATCACAATAATACCTATGGGTTAACAACTATGAATGCTATGTTGACTAGTCAAGATTGTATCTGTCACTGTCTGTTCAGTCCAGCTAATGAAATGAGTCACAATAATACCTATGGGTTAACAACTATGAATGCTATGTTGACTAGTCAGATTGTATCTGTCACTGTCTGTTCAGTCCAGCTAATGAAATGAGTGACAATAATACCTATGGGTTAACAACTATGAATGCTATGTTGACTAGTCAGATTGTATCTGTCACTGTCTGTTCAGTCCAGCTAATGAAATGAGTGACAATAATACCTATGGGTTAACAACTATGAATGCTATGTTGACTAGTCAGATTGTATCTGTCACTGTCTGTTCAGTCCAGCTAATGAAATGAGTGACAATAATACCTATGGGTTAACAACTATGAATGCTATGTTGACTAGTCAGATTGTATCTCTCACTGTCTGTTCAGTCCAGCTAATGAAATGAGTGACAATAATACCTATGGGTTAACAACTATGAATGCTATGTTGACTAGTCAAGATTGTATCTGTCACTGTCTGTTCAGTCCAGCTAATGAAATGAATCACAATAATACCTATGGGTTAACAACTATGAATGCTATGTTGACTAATCAAGATTGTATCTGTCACTGTCTGTTCAGTCCAGCTAATGAAATGAGTCACAATAATACCTATGGGTTAACAACTGTGAATGCTATGTAGAGAAATGAGTGACAGTAATACCTATGGGTTAACAACTATGAATGCTATGTTGACTAGTCAGATTGTATCTGTCACTGTCTGTTCAGTCCAACTAATGAAATGAGTCACAATAATACCTATGGGTTAACAACTATGAATGCTATGTTGACTAGTCAGATTGTATCTGTCACTGTCTGTTCAGTCCAGCTAATGAAATGAGTGACAATAATACCTATGGGTTAACAACTATGAATGCTATGTTGACTAGTCAGATTGTATCTGTCACTGTCTGTTCAGTCCAGCTAATAGGAATATTTAAATGCTGCTATGTTGTTATCAAACTGCTAAATCAGTTGTGGAACAAACAAGAAACAGCGTTTTTGTCATGAATTGACCCACTGGTGATTAATGGAGAGTATCAGAGCATGATCAACCATGAGTTATCTATGAGGGATAATTTGTAGCAAGAGTTAAAACTCCTTTCAATCCAAATAATAAGTTTTAATACAGTTATTATTGTTTACAGGTTGTTGTAATAAAGGTCACCAGCATTGACAATGAACCTGATGTAGAAGGTGAGGGTACAGAACATAATAACATGGAAGAAAATCTGTCTTTGCCCAACCCAAACATCTGTGCTAAGGTAGGTATTATTGTTTGTAAAATATACTTCTTAGAATTTATGTGTCAAGAACATCCTTAGGGTTCAGAATTGTTCTAAGAAACAAAATATCTTCGCCTAGCAATTAGACGAGATTAAAATTGGAAAAAGCCCTGTCGAGGCCATAACATTTGTATACTTGTTCTACATGGGATTCCTAATGTGATCGTAAAACTGATCAAATTGAAATGTACATCTGCATGGTTTATCACCAACAATGAAACATTTGTAGGTACATCTGCATGGTTTATCACCAACAATGAAACATTTGTAGGTACATCTGCATGGTTTATCACCAACAATGAAACATTTCTAGGTACATCTGCATGGTTTATCACCAACAATGAAACATTTCTAGTATAGGTGACACGGTGTGACTTACATTGAAACTGTTGTAACCTTGAAGACAAATGCTAGGACATATGACTTGTAGTGTTGTATAAAATGTGTGATGAAGAAGATGCTATTTCTAAATCCAAACAACTTAAACCAGAAATGAGACCCCAGCAAACTAGAATTTGTATTACAAGATTTAACAATATTTCAGTGATAGGATTGATTTAATATTTCATCATAAAGTTTGTACATGAACCTCCTTCTATATTTTAAATAACTATTCCTCAAAACTTTGCATGCTGGATTATTTACATATGAAGATTTGCACATCATTACAGCAATTTGATTGGACAATTTTAGAAGGAGTTATCTCCTTTTTGACTTAGAATATTTCATATAAAAGTTTGTAAGTGCAACTCCTACTTTTTAAATAGGAATTCCTCAAAACTTTCATAAATTGTAGTACATTTTATACAGAGTCAACTCATAACATTTTTGTTTTAAATATAAGGCCTGGGAATGAAAACATTTATTATATATTGTCGATTATCTTGACACTGATTCTCCAATAAGCACATGGCATTTAAGGAGTAAGAGCAATGACAAATTGGCTTGTAATCAGTGGAGCTACATTGTACCCGCTGACTGTTGTTTCAGTGAGAACTATAAAAATCCAACTATAAGCATGTTGGGCAAGAACATAGTGGATATCATCATCATCTCATCAAAATGTAACTTGTTCTCGCTGTGATATCGCCGAAAAATTGTTCGCTCGCTCATTTGTATTTTCTTATTATTAAGATGAACATCAGTGACGTAATTAACTATTTACTTAACATCTATTTTTTTTCAGTTGAGAAACTACTTAGAAACCACACTCTTTGAGTTAAAGGATATCTGGGTGAAGCGATTAAAATATTCAACATGCATCCAGTGCCCATGTGACAAACCATGTGATCTCCATACCAAGTCCAATTGCAACGATGAAGAATGCATTCACTTCTTAAACCTTGATGAATGCCTCACTTCTAAGGTTTGTTTAAGAAAAGGGTATTTCAATGCAGAGATTTCTTAAACAAGTTTTTTTTAATGTGCACAATAGTTGTGTAATTAAGTTGTATTAAAAAAAAGTTGGATTTTAGTTGCAGAAATGTGAAACATATGAGGAATCAGAAAGGTTGTTAAATACAAGTAAAGTAGTCATTAATCTGCCTGACAAACAAAGTAACAAATAAAAACAATCACTAGGGTCTCGTCATGGTATTTGTAAGATTAATTGACAATTTAATTAAAATTTGAAATATGCATTGATTAAGACTGTTGAAAGAAATTTTAGTGTGCAGCATTTTTCTCTGTCTCAAGTCAGGACTCAAGTTTCCATCGAAAACTCCAAACTTTAAATAAGCAAGCTAAATGTTTAGATTGATTGATTGTGCATATTATATGATAAACATGAAAAACCTATGATTTGCATATGGTAGATGTGTCTTTTTATACAACAGCAATCATTTTATGTTATTCCTCTGTCATCACTTCGTTTCCGTCTGCCTGTACACGCAATGGTTTTCATGCAATAACTTTTGTTCTAGTTTAATGATTATTCTGAATTTTTATCATAATGATCCTTGGCCCAGAATAAAGGTTGGGATTGATTTGGTTAATTGTAGCTCTATCTCTTTTCAAACAAGAGGCCCACAATTTTAACTCTTCTTTTTCATTTAATTTTTATGCTTCTTTTTTTTCTAAAATTGTTCATCTGCATGAGTAAATTATGAGTCATTAAAGAATATGGATATATCTTTTTTGTATGGAAAATAGGCTGCTAAAAGGAGCCTAAATTCTCATATTTCCCATATTTGGAAGATATATACAAATTTTATTTTTCATCTAATTTTGATGCAGTTTTTTCTTATATTGATTGTGACAAGGACTTCAGTTAATATTCCAGCAGATTTCCTCTATCAGTTACAGCTTTGTGTTAAACTTGGTTGCAGTAAAACTGGTTTAGAAGAGAAGCCCTTGTCGACTTGCTGTGCTCTGCATGTCCCTTTATTATATATATTATATTTAGCCATAAGTATGGAATATGGAGTAGTACACACGATCATGATATTTAAAACGATCATAAAAGGAACATTTAGAATTAAATATAAGTTCCTACTTTTTAAGTTTTTGCTATATTATAATTCTTATTTAAATTTGTAAACATTTTTTTTTTTTTCTTAATTAAAGCGATAGCACTCTGTTTTATTTTACAGGTAGTATGCTGTAATTACAGAAGAGTTAAAACAAACCACATTAAAAAATGTTTCCCTGAAACAGTCTCACTGGGGTTACAAGGCAAAGTATTACCCCAGATAGACTTAGAAAATGGAAATATTGACAAATATAGTTCACAGCTTCCAATGTGGGTGAAAGGTGCAGCAAAACTCCTGAATTCTGGAGAGGAAAATGAAGATTGGATTGCATTGTCTAAATTAATGGGTAGAACATTTACATAGTATTAATATATACCTGTAATGAACAAATTGTAGATAAAATATTTTTTGAAAGATTTGCATTGCATTTTATCAACATCTTATGGAAATTGAAGGGAAATGGAGAATATCATTTTAAAGTTCTGTAGGCTTGGAAAACCAACAGAAATAAAGAAAAGAAAGTTCTTTTTTAATACACAAAGACATCTAGGTATCACTGACATCGTTACATATTGTAAATCTTTGATAATTTGACAATCAGCAGAAACAAAGAGATGTACAATAACTCATTAAACACAACCTAGAAGTGGATTGTTTGGATGGTTTGATGGTGTTTAATGCCACTTTCAACAATATTTCAGTTATATCGTGACGGTCAGTTTTATTGATGGAGGAAACCGTAGGACCCGGAGAAAACCACCAACCTGTCGCAAATCACTGACAAACTTTATCACATAATGTTGTACACCTCGCCCTGATTGAGATTCGAACTCACAACATCAGTGGTGATAGGCACTGATTGCATAGGCAGTTGTAAATCCAACTACCATACGATCACGGCCTCGACAGCCCCTAGAAAGTTGGCCACAAAAGTAGTACAAAATATTTACATAGGTCCACAGAACCATTTGAACTCAACCCTAGTTTAGAATGCTTTTTGGATGGTCCTTATATAATGTACTACGATTTTCTTCATGTTGATCAAAAATCAAAGATGGCCACCACTGCAGCAATAACTTTTAACACGATCTGATATGAAAATGTTAAAATAATATCTTGTTCTATGAAACTACAAAACTACAAACTTGCTTGAACCAAAACTGTGCAAAAGTGATCATTGGATAACCGATAGACAACTTATAACCAGGTTGTTTATATATAAAGTAGAAAAATGTGCTAGTTCAATAATAATATCGGGTATGGAATTTGAGAATTGTCTTATTTTGCAGGCTATAAAGAAGAACAGATAGATATGTTAATGGACAATACAAACCCATCACTGGCATTGCTAGCTGACTGGATTATGGCTGGTGGCAATACTGGACTAGCAGTTGATATGTTGATTGGATATTTAGAGACTTTAGACAGAGATGATGTCGTAGAGGTTATAACTAGTGCAAGAGGTTAGATTTAATTTGTACATTACTGTAAGCAAATCACTTGCCTACCTTTGGAAAATATTATCTCCCTTAACAAAATTCTGCAAAGATTAATATAAAGTTCTTAACCATAATGCAGTTTGAAAAATGTAGTATCCATTTATTTTGACCTCACTTATCTCTTTGACTTTTGCTATCACTGTTCAGTTTCAATTTCTTTGTTATCTTTGTCTATCTACATGATTTCCCCCCATAAATGTATTAAGAAGAAAATATTATTAAATTGTATTCACAATTTAGTTCAGCATACCTATTCTTGAATACCTGTTATCATGGTCTTTTTGTGTTCGGTGAGTTCAGTTAGGATGAGAGGTGATTGTTCATTTTGTTGATATTGAAGGAATTGATGACCATCACTGTGTCAACTTCCTTTTCATAAATGTTTTGTCCAATAGTCATGAAATATATTATTTTTGTATTATATTATTTCTTATGTGCTGTTTAAAATTTTGTATAGCAATAAAAAAAATGTTTAAAATTATGTATAGTAATTTAAAAAAATGTTTAAAGTTTTGTATAGCAATAAAAAAAATGTTTAAAATTATGTATAGTAATTAAAAAAAATGTTTAAAGTTTTGCATGTCAAATGAGAATATCTACTAAATCACAAATGACTAGTCTTGTTGATTTACTATATCTATTGAAGCTACTCTGGATGACTTTGATCTTCCTTCCTTTCTCTAGCTATGACCTTCCATGACATTTAATATGAATTTCAGAAATGATATTTAGAAGTTTCCAAGCTACAATAATGGCTACCTGATACTTAAAAAAGATTTGCAATTATTTGTTTATTATAATGGACAATAAGATGGACATTTTGTTTAACAATTACCATAAGCAAAAAATATTCTGACTTTGAATATCCAAGAAAACAATTGATCATCAGAGTTAGAGATTAGAAGGTCTACTGTATATATTTTGAAATTCTTAAGTATTGTAAGATTCTTTTTTTTGTAGTTGAATCAAATCAGGACCTTCCTCAAGTATTTATCAGTTACCAGTGGGATATTCAAAATGAGGTCAGTCAGTTACGAGACAAGCTTGAGAAAGCAGGATTCTCTTGTTGGATGGACATCGGTCAGATGGGCGGAGGTGATCAACTTCGGAGCAAAATAGATAGTGGTGTAAGACAATGCAAAGTTAGTATTATCAAAAATCCTTTTACTTTCCATGGTAATGAATGACCCTATTTGCAAAATCTGCCATTTTGCATCAATTGTATCCCAGGGATATGTGTATAGGAATAATCATTTGCTGTTTGTACAAGTCATCACATCATGTCCAGCTTAGAACATTTTATGCACCTCAAAGTATATTAATGATATTTGATTTTATTGTGGCCCACCACTACAGAGCTGGAATATCTATCATTGAAGGCCAAGATCACAATCTTATTTCAACTGTACATACCTTATCCAAATATACATCACATCATGTCCAACTCAGAACTTTTGAATGCCTAAAAGGATATTAATGATAACTATTTATGGTATGTAGAAAAACTTCTAGAAACAGCAAACCAACTTGTTTTGAATGACCTTGTCAAGAGTTAATTAAAAACAATAATCTTGATTTACTGCTTTACAATGGCTTTTTGTTAGTGTTTTATATCCAGATTTGTCTTTTTCAGGTATTTATTTCTTGCCTGACTCCAAAATACATCATATCTAATCATTGTAACAAGGAACTAGGTCTGGCTGACCTACTTAGCAAACCTATTATACCTGTCATGTTTGAAACTGTGCCATGGCCACCACCAGGAGGAATGTCTTTGATCTTCTCACAACTAATCTACATACAGATGAAAGGTGGGTTCATTTAACAGATAAAAGTTTTGCGAAAGTAAGGTTTAGATATAATACCCAGGGATCAACACTTCATTTTACAGTCAGAAATGGAGTTTATTGGCGATAAGTGATTGAAGCTGATAAATTGACAGAATTGACCATTTGATCTGTGATTTATGACAGTAAATATTCAATTCCAATACTGCTGTCTCTATATTTAAAGTATGGATCTAAGTGTTCACATATATAGAACCCAAGGTAATATGTGTATG
Organism: Bathymodiolus brooksi; assembly: GCA_963680875.1. Classification (NCBI taxonomy): domain Eukaryota; kingdom Metazoa; phylum Mollusca; class Bivalvia; order Mytilida; family Modiolidae; genus Bathymodiolus; species Bathymodiolus brooksi. The sequence continues at coordinate 36,956,478 of OY804575.1, forward strand.
ATTTTGATATTCTCTGACTGGTACCAATTATGGATATGATGCAGGGAAGTTTATATTGTAATCCAATCATAATCATCTGTCAAATTCACAACCATTGTCTTTACAGAACAAAATTCTCAATAATCAATCTAGGGTCAGGTAGGTTTGACCTCTTTATCATTAAACCACCTGTGTAGTGTAATCAGGGTTTGAAATTAACTATTGTCCTCTAGTCCGTGGCTTGCAGACAGATTGTCGTACTAACTGTTCCTGTAGTCTGGTTGCCCGTCGGACTGTAAAAATCATCACTTTATCATCTACATCAAAGTGATGATGTAGTCCAAAATATGCTTGGAATAGCATGTAAAATAGTCATGCATTAAAGTATCGTCCTGACCAATCACTTAAACGATTTAGATTACAAATTTTTAGCATATTTAAACGTGATACTGACATTAATGTTTTTACCCTAGCAAGGTGCACATCTTTATGCAGTGTGCATGGGCTAGTCAGAATTCTGGAGGACAAGTCCAAGTATTTTTTTAATAGCTCAAGGACTACTATCTCAAATATTTAATTTTTAACCCTGGTAATGGTTAACATGAACCTTAAATGTGGAAAGATCATGAGTTGGATCGCAGGTCAGGTCAAACCTATTTTTTCAATAAGTACACAGTATAATGGATAAAGGTAAGTGTTGTTTGGCTCAGAGTAGGGATAATGTTGTCTGAATGGAATGACTAGTCTACCTGAAAACTATTGTTTCGGGGAGCTAGTAATATAAAAATTATATAACTTGGTGTGTTGTTCTGGTACAAACAGGCATCATCATAATCCTCATCTCATCAAAAAATAACAGAATATCACTTGATGTTAAACAACAATCACTGACTAATTTGTTATAGCCCCAGCTAATCCTATAACCGAACATCACTTGACGTTAAACAACAATCACTGACTAATTTGTTATAGCCACTGCTAGTCCTATGTATTTGTATTAAACAATGAACTTTGCTATTTCTGGTATTTACTTTGTTGCAGTTTGTATGCATCTAGCAACTCTACAGAAACTTGTGAAAAGATAACCTCCTTAGAATGATATTGGTTTTATGGTTTATGGTGTTTAACGGCACTTTCAACAATATTTCAGTTATATCGTGGCAGTCAGTTTTATTAGTGGAGAAAACCGCTAATATTTAGAGAAAACCACTGACCTGTCGCAAGTCACTGACAAACTTTATCACATGTTGTATCGAGTACACCTTGCCATGAACGGGGTTCGAACTCACAACTTGAGTGGTGATAGGTAATGATTGCACAGGTAGTTGTAAATCCAACTACCATATGATCACCGCCACAACGACCCCTAGAATGATATGGGAGTGGGAGGTGTGATTCACAGATCACAGTAACCTATATTTGACTTTTATTTCTAGGTGTTGGAGGTCATGGAGGAACAGGAATTCATGCAGATTTGAACGATAAATACAGAGAAATCACACAGAAAGTAATGATGTATGCTCAACCTGATTTAACTAAATATTTTGATAGTGAAACAATTTACAGCAGTTGTAAGGACCAGGAAGAAGATGGTGAATCTCTGAGTCGTGGGTCACAAGAATCCAATGAACATTTGATACAGGATATTGCAGAGAGATTCGGTGCTAGAAATATGAATTTTAATCAGTCTTATGTACAACCAAATAGATATCATCATTTTGAACAAGCCAACGACAACAATGTTCCTCAGGATGAAGTTCGTCACCAACATCAACAAGTTAATGTCACAAAGTGTGCAGTGTGTACAGTTCTATGAATAACCATAATGCTAGTGCTTTGTTTTATACACGAGTACATTCCAAATTTAAGTTCACAATTGCATTTTCATCTCTCCAAAAATACACGTTTTTCTCCAAAAAAAATTTATTTTGAATTATTATAAAAAAATTACTCTTGGAACTTGCAGTCAAGAAACTTGGTTTAGATTTAAATACTTGGTAATTTTTTTATAAAGTTTTTTCCTATTAAAATTAAATATTTGGAACACTAATAATCTGAATACCATTGGTGCATGAGTCAATGGTTTGATTTGGTGACATTTTTTTTACCCTATTAGTCCTATTAGTACACTTTGTTAATTGAAGTGGAATTTAATACATCGTTTGTGTGGAGTGATTTCTAGTCACATCAATCAAATCTGGTATTTTATGTTTTTTTTAAATACTGTTGTGTTTGTCTGTTGTCGTCTGCAAACTTTTCACATTGTGTACTCTATAGAACTAATGGGTAACAAATTTGCCAGAATTTTTTTTTTTTATATGATCCTCTTTCACATTTCAGTTTTTGTTACCGAGCCAAAATCAAAGATGGCCACAAAAGTAATTGACTGATAGATTCTCATGATAATACAATTGGTCAAGGAAAGCTTCCTTATTTCTAATGTATGGGTATTTTATTAAATTTGAACACTGTTATGTAGAACTAGAAGGGACCAGTGATTTTACATTGAAATAACCAAGTATTTAAGTTATCTAAGGAGCTAAAAGCTACTGCAAAAGAACTCATTTTTCCTTTGAGGTATCAATGGAAACGACTCATCAGAGGTTAATGATGACAAAGTTTTTCAGTACTTACAGTACAAATTGGTATTGTTTCAATCAATACCTGTTAAGGACTGTACCATTTAAACATACATGGTATGACCCAGGGATGGAATTTTGAAAATACGGTGACCAATCATAGGAACAATTTTACATTTTTTTGCTGCATTTTCAAACCATAGAAATGCTTTAGACACCCACCTTTGGTATTAATGTAAAAATGCTATACCTGAGTGTCATGTATGTTTTATTGGAACAGCCATAATTCTTTTAAACACAACTTGTTTTGTTTTGACAATCTAATAATGTTATTTTGAAGTACATTGTATGGTGTATTTTGAAATGACTTAAAACTGATAATTAAATTTGATAGCTATTAAACAGCAACATCCTTCCTGTAATAAAGATATTTCTATTATATAGGAAAGGATTACCGGTATATACATTGTGTGTATTTTGTCAATCTATTTATAAACAGCTCATTATACAGGGTAATTGACCTTAAGACAATTTCTTGATGCCAGTTTATCTTAAGCTATAATTGCCTTAAAACTCATTTATTTTACTGTCATACAAGCAGTTGTTAAAACTATACAAAATATATTTTATTTTATATTTATACCACTGCAAAAAATTTTGCAGTTATTTTCAGTCTGTAGACAATGTTTTTCACAAAAATTCTATTTGAACGATCCTCGACAGAATGAATGTTCACATTAATTTTTGGGATCCTAGTCTTACCCATTTTCAATCAAGAGGCCCATAGATGCTTCTGTTTCAAGCTGCCAATCTTAAGTTACTAGGGTAATAATGCAATTATATTGTTTTTTGTGTATTTATGATAATTTAGTTCTACAAGAATTAAAGGGCATTACAATACTAACTCTGGAAAGATATTAGTTAAAAAACTAAAAAACTTAGAATTTACTGTTTAGCCCAATTGTTAATATAAAACTACTATGTCAATGTGTGTCCATGAGACCCCTGACAAGCTGTTTACAAATTCAAGGGCTACCGAACTTATTGGTTATTGGTGTTTATTATCACTTTCAGCCATTTTTCTGCTAAGTCATGACTTCCAGACAGACATGACGAAATGCCTAGTTCAACCCCCAACTTTAATTTGATTTAAAAATTTTAAAGCTCAAGCTTTAATACTTTTGACAATTTAATTATCCTGAGTGAAGAAATTTCATAATCCACTGGTAGAAGAAGGAGAATCCATATTTAATCATGTTTTAATGTCTAGACAATTTTTGGTCACACGTACTTTCCTCTAACATTTATGTAGGGTTATGGTCACATGTACTTTCCTCTAACATTTAATGTAGGGTTATGGTTACATGTACTTTCCTCTAACATTTAATGTAGGGTTATGGTTACATGTACTTTCCTCTAATATTTATTTAGGGTTATGGTCACATGTACTTTCCTCTAATATTTATGTAGGGTTATGGTTACATGTACTTTCCTCTAATATTTATTTAGGGTTATGGTCACATGTACTTTCCTCTAATATTTATGTAGGGTTATGATCACATGTACTTTCCTCTAACATTTATTGTAGGGTTATGGTCACATGTACTTTCCTCTAACATTTATGTAGGGTTATGGTCACATGTACTTTCCTCTAATATTTATGTAGGGTTATGGTCACATGTACTTTCCTCTAACATTTATGTAGGGTTATGGTCACATGTACTTTCCTCTAACATTTATGTAGGGTTATGATCACATGTACTTTCCTCTAATATTTAGTAGGGTTATGGTCACATGTACTTTCCTCTAATATTTATGTAGGGTTATGGTCACATGTACTTTCCTCTAATATTTATGTAGGGTTATGGTCACATGTACTTTCCTCTAACATTTAATGTAGGGTTATGGTTACATGTACTTTCCTCTAACATTTAATGTAGGGTTATGGTTACATGTACTTTCCTCTAATATTTATTTAGGGTTATGGTCACATGTACTTTCCTCTAATATTTATGTAGGGTTATGGTTACATGTACTTTCCTCTAACATTTATGTAGGATTATGATCACATGTACTTTCCTCTAACATTTATATGTAGGGTTATGGTCACATGTACTTTCCTCTAACATTTATGAAGGGTTATGGTTACATGTACTTTCCTCTAATATTTATGTAGGGTTATGGTCACATGTACTTTCCTCTAACATTTATGTAGGGTTATGATCACATGTACTTTCCTCTAACATTTGTGTAGGGTTATGGTTACATGTACTTTCCTCTAACATTTATGTAGGGTTATGGTTACATGTACTTTCCTCTAACATTTATGTAGGGTTATGATCACATGTACTTTCCTCTAATATTTATGTAGGGTTATGGTCACATGTACTTTCCTCTAACATTTATGTAGGGTTATGATCACATGTACTTTCCTCTAATATTTATGTAGGGCTATGGTCACATGTACTTTCCTCTAACATTTAATGTAGGGTTATGGTTACATGTACTTTCCTCTAACATTTAATGTAGGGTTATGGTTACATGTACTTTCCTCTAACATTTAATTTAGGGTTATGGTCACATGTACTTTCCTCTAACATTTAATGTAGGGTTATGGTTACATGTACTTTCCTCTAACATTTATGTAGGGTTATGGTCACATGTACTTTCCTCTAACATTTAATGTAGGGTTATGGTTACATGTACTTTCCTCTAATATTTATTTAGGGTTATGGTCACATGTACTTTCCTCTAATATTTATATTTAGGGTTATGGTCACATGTACTTTCCTCTAATATTTATGTAGGGTTATGGTTACATGTACTTTCCTCTAACATTTATGTAGGGTTATGGTTACATGTACTTTCCTCTAACATTTATGTAGGGTTATGATCACATGTACTTTCCTCTAATATTTATGTAGGGTTATGGTCACATGTACTTTCCTCTAATATTTATGTAGGGTTATGGTCACATGTACTTTCCTCTAATATTTATGTAGGGTTATGGTCACATGTACTTTCCTCTAATATTTATGTAGGGTTATGATCACATGTACTTTCCTCTAACATTTATGTAGGGTTATGATCACATGTACTTTCCTCTAACATTTGTGTAGGGTTATGGTCACATGTACTTTCCTCTAACATTTATGTAGGGTTATGGTCACATGTACTTTCCTCTAATATTTATGTAGGGTTATGGTCACATGTACTTTCCTCTAATATTTATGTAGGGTTATGATCACATGTACTTTCCTCTAATATTTATGTAGGGTTATGATCACATGTACTTTCCTCTAACATTTATGTAGGGTTATGGTCACATGTACTTTCCTCTAATATTTATGTAGGGTTATGGTCACATGTACTTTCCTCTAATATTTATGTAGGTTTATGGTCACATGTACTTTCCTCTAATATTTATGTAGGGTTATGGTCACATGTACTTTCCTCTAATATTTATGTAGGGTTATGATCACATGTACTTTCCTCTAACATTTATGTAGGGTTATGATCACATGTACTTTCCTCTAACATTTATGTAGGGTTATGGTCACATGTACTTTCCTCTAACATTTATGTAGGGTTATGGTCACATGTACTTTCCTCTAATATTTATGTAGGGTTATGGTCCCATGTACTTTCCTCTAACATTTATGTAGGGTTATGATCACATGTACTTTCCTCTAATATTTATGTAGGGTTATGATCACATGTACTTTCCTCTAATATTTATGTAGGGTTATGATCACATGTACTTTCCTCTAACATTTATGTAGGGTTATGGTCACATGTACTTTCCTCTAATATTTATGTAGGGTTATGGTCACATGTACTTTCCTCTAATATTTAATGTAGGGTTATGGTTACATGTACTTTCCTCTAATATTTAATGTAGGGTTATGGTTACATGTACTTTCCTCTAATATTTAATGTAGGGTTATGGTTACATGTACTTTCCTCTAATATTTATGTAGGGTTATGGTCACATGTACTTTCCTCTAACATTTAATGTAGGGTTATGGTTACATGTACTTTCCTCTAATATTTATATTTAGGGTTATGGTCACATGTACTTTCCTCTAATATTTATGTAGGGTTATGGTTACATGTACTTTCCTCTAATATTTATGTAGGGTTATGGTTACATGTACTTTCCTCTAACATTTATGTAGGGTTATGGTTACATGTACTTTCCTCTAACATTTATGTAGGGTTATGATCACATGTACTTTCCTCTAATATTTATGTAGGGTTATGGTCACATGTACTTTCCTCTAATATTTATGTAGGGTTATGGTCACATGTACTTTCCTCTAATATTTATGTAGGGTTATGGTCACATGTACTTTCCTCTAATATTTATGTAGGGTTATGATCACATGTACTTTCCTCTAACATTTATGTAGGGTTATGATCACATGTACTTTCCTCTAACATTTGTGTAGGGTTATGGTCACATGTACTTTCCTCTAACATTTATGTAGGGTTATGGTCACATGTACTTTCCTCTAATATTTATGTAGGGTTATGGTCACATGTACTTTCCTCTAATATTTATGTAGGGTTATGATCACATGTACTTTCCTCTAATATTTATGTAGGGTTATGATCACATGTACTTTCCTCTAACATTTATGTAGGGTTATGGTCACATGTACTTTCCTCTAATATTTATGTAGGGTTATGGTCACATGTACTTTCCTCTAATATTTATGTAGGTTTATGGTCACATGTACTTTCCTCTAATATTTATGTAGGGTTATGGTCACATGTACTTTCCTCTAATATTTATGTAGGGTTATGATCACATGTACTTTCCTCTAACATTTATGTAGGGTTATGATCACATGTACTTTCCTCTAACATTTGTGTAGGGTTATGGTCACATGTACTTTCCTCTAACATTTATGTAGGGTTATGGTCACATGTACTTTCCTCTAATATTTATGTAGGGTTATGGTCCCATGTACTTTCCTCTAACATTTATGTAGGGTTATGATCACATGTACTTTCCTCTAATATTTATGTAGGGTTATGATCACATGTACTTTCCTCTAATATTTATGTAGGGTTATGATCACATGTACTTTCCTCTAATATTTATGTAGGGTTATGGTCACATGTACTTTCCTCTAATATTTATGTAGGGTTATGGTCACATGTACTTTCCTCTAATATTTATGTAGGGTTATGGTCATACTTTCCTCTAACATTTATGTAGGGTTATGGTCACATGTACTTTCCTCTAACATTTATGTAGGGTTATGGTTACATGTACTTTCCTCTAACATTTGTGTAGGGTTATGGTCACATGTACTTTCCTCTAACATTTATGTAGGGTTATGGTCACATGTACTTTCCTCTAACATTTATGTAGGGTTATGGTCACATGTACTTTCCTCTAACATTTATGTAGGGTTATGGTCACATGTACTTTCCTCTAATATTTATGTAGGGTTATGGTCATATTTATGTAGGGTTATGGTCACATGTACTTTCCTCTAACATTTGTGTAGGGTTATGGTCACATGTACTTTCCTCTAACATTTATGTAGGGTTATGGTCACATGTACTTTCCTCTAATATTTATGTAGGGTTATGGTCACATGTACTTTCCTCTAACATTTGTGTAGGGTTATGGTCACATGTACTTTCCTCTAACATTTGTGTAGGGTTATGGTTACATGTACTTTCCTCTAATATTTATGTAGGGTTATGGTCACATGTACTTTCCTCTAACATTTATTTAGGGTTATGGTCACATGTACTTTCCTCTAATATTTATGTAGGGTTATGATCACATGTACTTTCCTCTAATATTTATGTAGGGTTATGGTCACATGTACTTTCCTCTAACATTTATGTAGGGTTATGATCACATGTACTTTCCTCTAATATTTATGTAGGGTTATGGTTACATGTACTTTCCTCTAACATTTGTGTAGGGTTATGGTCACATGTACTTTCCTCTAACATTTATGTAGGGTTATGGTCACATGTACTTTCCTCTAACATTTACGTAGGGTTATGGTCACATGTACTTTCCTCTAACATTTATGTAGGGTTATGGTCACATGTACTTTCCTCTAACATTTACGTAGGGTTATGGTCACATGTACTTTCCTCTAACATTTATGTAGGGTTATGGTCACATGTACTTTCCTCTAACATTTACGTAGGGTTATGGTCACATGTACTTTCCTCTAACATTTATGTAGGGTTATGGTCACATGTACTTTCCTCTAACATTTACGTAGGGTTATGGTCACATGTACTTTCCTCTAACATTTGTGTAGGGTTATGGTCACATGTACTTTCCTCTAACATTTATGTAGGGTTATGGTTATTATTAGTTATCATCACTTTCATCAGCTCTTGTGAGTACTAAGCTTATAGTGGGGGGCGGGGGCACAGCCAGGGCAGTTACAATGAACCTTTAAATTTGAAGTTTGTATCAGGGTGGAAGCCTTTGTCGGTGGTGTGATGTTAGGTTCGTGTTCAGATGACAACGACTTTAATCACCTGACTCCTATCTCACGTTTATGGTACATGTACTCGTATAGAATGTTTGATGGCTTTCTGTATTGTGGTCCATGATAAAGTAGGAGAAATATCTTTTCTAATAATATAAGGGAGATGAGATTAGTTACTTATGTTTTACATGTTATAGAAAAAACTTTTATTTATATCAAGTTGGTTTTTTTTATGTTGGTTTATCTCAAAGCTGTGATATTTTTAAAAAAAGGTTTCATTCAGTTATGTTTTAAAGAATAATATGAAAGGAACTTTGAAAGTTCTGCTTTGTTGTGTAATTAAATGTAGTGTACCAGTTTCTTCAATTTAATTGTTCTACTGGTATTACTTCACAGAATTTGTTTATCATGTCACAGGTTGGACAACATGATATGCTGATGAAGAAGGCCTTATGGTGGAAATATTTGAGTGAAGAAAAGGATTTTGTTGTTATTTTATTTAGAATTTGTTTATATTGTTATGAGTGCCTTAGATGTTATGTTATTTATGAAAAAAACTTTATAAGTTTGTTTTATTCTTATGTTAGGAATAATGTAAATAATTCTGAAAAAGATACTCATTCATGTTGCATTTGTTTCAAGAGTAGTCTCCCCTCTTGTACTTCTTACTGGCACAGGAAATAGGCCACTCCTGATAATAATTTTCTTCTCAAAATGTAGGTTAATAGTAAAATTGTATGGTAGCATACCTATTAGATTTTGTTGCAGATATTTCTATGGATACGGGTCTACTATTTATGCACGGTAAGACAGTACTACTTATAAACTTCTTAAGATACCATGTGTTTGATGTCGTAATAAATATATTATCTAATTAATTTATTGTATAAAATGACAATAAACTAGTCTCTTTATAAGAAAGTGTTTATTTACTTTTAAAACCATATATTGTACATACAAAAATTATGTTTCTTATACTTCAGACTGTTCGTGTTTAAAATGTATTTGGTATTTTTTTAATAACACTCAACTCATCTGGGGGCCATCGTGATCGTATTGTAATTGGATTTACAACTACTTGTGTAATCAGTTCCTATCACCACTAAAGTTGTGTGTTCGAATCCCCTCATGGTGAGGTGTACTCGATACAACATTATGTGATAAATTTTGTCAGTGACTTGCGGCTGTTTTCACCAGGTACTCTGATTTCCTCCACCAATGAAACTGACTGCCACGATATAGCTGAAATAGTGTTGACAGTGGCATTAAACACCCTAACCCTAACCCTCAACTCATCTGATAGGGCAAAGTGAGGTATTTTCATCGCTTTACATACGTTGATGTCCATAATCTTTTCATATTTCATTAATTTTCTCTGAAACCATTGAACAGTCAGAATGGAACCACTTTTGACAGAAATTTCCTCAATATATTGTGTGATTTTTGCAAGAGCTAATTATGCTTTCTGATTGGCTGAAATGTCAATTCTATTCTCAGAAACCATATCTGTGATGAATTTGTTAATTTGTAGTAATGTTCTTTATTTGACTCTATAAAGTATGGTTTTATTTGTTCATTGGAAATCCGAGATTGGCACCAACAAAGGGTATAGTTTAACATTAGATTGTCACCAACAAAGGGTATAGTTTAACATTAGATTGGCACCAACAAAGGGTATAGTTTAACATTAGATTGGCACCAACAAAGGGTATAGTTTAACATTAGATTGTCACCAACAAAGGGTATAGTTTAACATTAGATTGGCACCAACAAAGGGTATAGTTTAACATTAGATTGGCACCAACAAAGGGTATAGTTTAACATTAGATTGGCACCAACAAAGGGTATAGTTTAACATTAGATTCTGTTGGAATATGAAATAAAGTTATTTCTCAGAAACTACATACATGATTGAAACCCAACGGTATATGAATAATTATTGTATAGTCCCTTGCTGATTTTTTTTCAACAGAAAAATCAGATTATTTAGATGAGTTATGTCAGGCTGGCGGTTTGGTGGGCACCAAAATGTTAAAGATATGATGAAGCTATATCTTAGAAACCACTGGACATCCATAATAAAACTTTAAGATAACTCTTGCTAATTAAAAAGATTTTGTGCAAGTTGTATCTCAGAAACCACTGGACATTATACAGTTATGGCTTTCTTTGGAAGAGGACATTAATTATTGTCAACCTGATTAGAGCTGTCACACCTCTGTTGAAACAAAATATGGGTTGTCGAGAGTGTCAATACTTTTGTCGCAGCTTTGTTGAATCAAAACGGGTTGATGAGGCAGGCAATAGGATTGTCTGCCAGTCCACTGGAAATGTTAAGGTTGTCACTGAACACATCAATAACTGTAAGGTAATGTAACTTTAAATGATGCAATAAAAACATTCATACACAGTGAGGTATAATAATATACAATTATATATTAAAGATCCTGTAATTGTTAGAAAGTAATTGAAGTCATAATAGTTTTTATTAAATATTTTATATCCAAATACTGATTCTTCCCCGTCGATACCTTATATATGGTCCTGATTCATCTCTGTCACAGAAATATATATGGTGCTGATTCTTCCTTGTCGGTAGCTTATATATGATCCTGATTCTTCCCCTCAGTACCTTATATATGGTCCTGATTCATCTCCATGACAAAAATATACATGGTGTTGATTCTTCCCCGTCAGTAGCTTATAGATTGTCCTGATTCTTTCCCATCATTAGCTTATATATGGTCCTGATTCTTCCCCATTGGTAGCTTATAGATTGTCCTGATTCTTTCCTGTCATTAGCTTATATATGGTCCTGATTCTTTCCCATTGGTAGCTTATAGATTGTCCTGATTCTTTCTCGTCATTAGCTTATAGATTGTCCTGATTCTTTCCCGTCATTAGCTTATATATGGTCCTGATTCTTTCCCATTGGTAGCTTATAGATTGTCCTGATTCTTTCCCATTGGTAGCTTATAGATTGTCCTGATTCTTTCCCGTCATTAGCTTATATATGGTCCTGATTCTTTCCCATTAGTAGCTTAGATATGGTCCTGATTCTTTCCCATTGGTAGCTTATATATGGTCCTGATTCTTTCCCATTGGTAGCTTATATATGGTCCTGATTCTTCCTCATTGGTAGCTTATAGATTGTCCTGATTCTTTCCCGTCATTAGCTTGTATATGGTCCTGATTCTTCCCCATTGGTAGCTTATATATGGTCCTGATTCTTCCCCATTGGTAGCTTATATATGGTCCTGATTCTTTCCCATTGGTAGCTTATATATGGTCCTGATTCTTTCCCATCATTAGCTTATATACGGTCCTGATTCTTTCCCATTGCTAGCTTATAGATTGTCCTGATTCTTTCCCGTCATTAGCTTATATATGGTCCTGATTCTTTCCCATTGGTAGCTTATAGATTGTCCTGATTCTTTCCCATTGGTAGCTTATAGATTGTCCTGATTCTTTCCCGTCATTAGCTTATATATGGTCCTGATTCTTTCCCATTGGTAGCTTAGATATGGTCCTGATTCTTCCTCGTTGGTAGCTTATATATGGTCCTGATTCTTCCTCATTGGTAGCTTATACATTGTCCTGATTCTTTCCCGTCATTAGCTTATATATGGTCCTGATTCTTCCTCATTGGTAGCTTATATATTGTCCTGATTCTTTCCCGTTATTAGCTTATATATGGTCCTGATTCTTCCTCATTGGTAGCATATATATTGTCCTGATTCTTTCCCGTCATTAGCTTATATAAGGTCCTGATTCTTTCCCGTCATTAGCTTATATAAGGTCCTGATTCTTTCCCATTTGTAGCTTATAGATTGTCCTGATTCTTTCCCTTTATTAGCTTATATATGGTCCTGATTCTTTCCCGTCATTAGCTTATATATGGTCCTGATTCTTTCCCATTGGTAGCTTAGATATGGTCCTGATTCTTCCTCATTGGTAGCTTATATATGGTCCTGATTCTTCCTCATCAGTAGCTTATATATGGTCCTGATTCTTCCCCGTCATTAGCTTATATATGATCCTGATTCTTCCCCGTCATTAGCTTATAGATTGTCCTGATTCATCCCCATTGGTAGCTTAGATATGGTCCTGATTCTTCCTCATCGGTAGTTTATATATAGTCCTGATTCTTCCCTGTCATTAGCTTATAGATTGTCCTGATTCTTCCCCATTGGTAGCTTAGATATGGTCCTGATTCTTCCCCATTGGTAGTTTATATATGGTCCTGATTCTTCCCCGTCATTAGCTTATAGATTGTCCTGATTCTTCTCCATCGGTAGCTTATATATGGTCCTGATTCTTCCCCATCGGTAGCTTATATATGGTCCTGATATCTTCCCTGTCGGTAGCTTATATATGGGTACAGCTCAATTAGCATTTCGGGAGGTGCTGCCAGGAGTTGCTACCGGAAGTCACTTGACCGGAAGCAGCCCTGACCGGAACCGGAAGTCACGGAAGTGATCGCATGCGCAACCGTTTCCCGCGTTTTTCTGACTAGTAGTAGTACAGTAGTACAAGTACCAGGGCTACCGGAAGTTACCGAAGGTCACGTGACCCCCTTCAGTGTTCCTTTGGGTCTGTGTATGCGCAACCGGAGGTTGCACAATATCCGACCTAGTGGGGCCTTTTGACAGGAAGTGACGTTATGAAACGTCGCCCTGTAGTGACCGAAGGTCACGTGACCCCTTGGGTGCACACGTGCGTGATCAGAAGTGCCCTTGGGTTGTTCTCTAGGACGTCTGCATCCTATAAGTAGCATGGTTACTGGAACTAGCCCTTTCACTGGTTATCTGCCCCTTTTATTTTCATATGATATAATATATTTCAGTAATGGTTTTCACCTACGATGTTTTCGGGTATGTTGTGTAGTACTTCAAAGGTGTCCGCGTTCTCACTGTGGTATTTCTAAGAGCCAAATGAATGAAATGGTAAATGTGATCCCTATTTGCATAGTCTAACAACAAAATATTCCAGGATGATTCTTCTCAATTCTGAAAAACAATGTACAGTACATTGTACATGTATAGAGGGAGGAGGAGGAGGATGGTGGGAGGGAGGGAGGAGGAAGAGGAAGGTGGGAGGGAGGGAGGAGGAGATCTCTTTGGGTGTAACTACATTGTATGACTAACACAGAAATCTTCCATATTTTCCATATCATTTCACTATTCAACTTACTTTTCTTCCATATTTTCCATATCTTTTCACATTTCAACTTACTTTTCTTCCATAATTTCCATATCTTTTCACTATTCAACTTACTTTTCTTCCATATTTTCCAAATCATTTCACTATTCAACTTATCTTTCTTCCATATTTTCCCTATCTTTTCACTATTCAACTTACTTTTCTTCCATATTTTACATATCTTTTCACTATCAACTTACTTTTCTTTCATAATTTCCATATCATTTCACTATTCATCTTACTTTTCGCCCATATTGTCCATATCTTATCACTATTCGACTTGCCTTTCTTCCATATTTTCCATATCTTTTCACTATTCAACTTACCTTTCTTCCATATTTTCCATATCTTTTCACTATTCAACTTACCTTTCTTCCATATTTTCCAAATCATTTCACTATTCAACTGACTTTTCTTCCATATTTTCCATATCTTTTCACTATTCAACTTACTTTTCTTCCATATTTTCGATCTCATTATAAAGATAAAGAAGTCAAAAAATGTCAAGGATATTTTTTTTTGTCAATGTGTGACGTAAAAATATTTTTGACATTTACGTCACCGAATATGGTACTGCTTTGACAACTATTTTACCTATTTTGTTCCTGTATTTAAATACTGTTATAGTGACAGCCGGAACCTTTGAACCGTAATGAGAGCAGGAGGTTTGGCGCCTTAAAATCTGATTCAACCCACCATTTCTTTAGAAATACCTGTACCAAGTCAGGGTCATTACGGTTTTTACAGTTTTCCGGTTGTTGACTGATTTTGTCTGTTTATATAATTATGAGTTTTGACTTTCCCTTTGTAAGATTGTTCGGAGTTTGGTAATTTTGTTATTACCCTTATTTATGATTTTCTGCTGTATTTTCCAAATCTTTTCACCATTCAACTTACTTTTCTTCCATAATCTCCATATCTTTTCACTATTCAACTTACTCTTCTTCTGTATTTTCCATGTCTTTTCACTATTCAACTTGGGTTTCTTCCATATTTTTCATATCTTTACACTATTCAACTTGCCTTTCTTCCATATTGTCCATATCTTATCACTATTCGACTTGCCTTTCTTCCATGTTTTCCATATCATTTCAACTTACTTTTCTTCCCTATTTTCCATATCATTTCACAATTCAACCTACTTTTCTTCCGCATTATCCATATCTTTTCACTATTCAACTTGGCTTTCTTCCATATTTTCCATATTTTTTCACTATTTCGTCTCCTCCTCCTCCTCTGCCTCCCCTTCCCTCCCTCCCGTTATCCTCTTCCTCCCCCTCCCCTCCCCCACCATCCTCCTCCTCCTTCTTCCCTCTATACATGTACAATGTATATACATTGTTTTTCAGAATTGAGAAGAATCATCCTGGAATAGTTTTTTGTTAGAGACTATGCAAGTAGGGATCAAATTTACCATTTCATTCATTTGGCTCTTAGAAATACCACAGTGAGAATGCGAACACCCTTGGAGTACTACACAACATGTCCGAAAACACCGTTGGCCATGCTACTTATAGGACGCGGACGTCCTAGAGAACACCCCAAGGGCACTTCCGATCACGCATGCGTGCATCCAAGGGAACCCCCGAATGGGTCACTACGGAGTGATGTTTCATAACGTCACTTCTGGTAAAAAGGTCCCACTAGGGCGGATATTGCGCAACTTCCGGTTGCGCATGCGCACAGCCAAGTGAACCGCGAGGGGGTCCCGTGACATTTGGTCACTTCCGGTAGCCCTGTTACATGTACTACTGTACTACTACTATAGTAAGAAAAAAAACGCCGAAAATGGTTGCGCATGCGCACGCGATCTCTTCCGTGACTTCTGGTTACGGTCAGGGCCGCATCCGGTCACGTGACTTCCGGTATCACCTCCCAAAATGTTAATTGAGCTGTACCCATATACTACTGGGGTGTATAACGAACATGAGAAAAGAACTAGAGCTAGAAACACTGGAAGAAAGACGACAAAGCCTCCGTCTCATTGTAATGTACAAGGTGGTTGAGGGGTTGATGCCGGCTCTACCAACCGACGCTTT
This sequence comes from Bathymodiolus brooksi, assembly GCA_963680875.1. Classification (NCBI taxonomy): domain Eukaryota; kingdom Metazoa; phylum Mollusca; class Bivalvia; order Mytilida; family Modiolidae; genus Bathymodiolus; species Bathymodiolus brooksi. The sequence continues at coordinate 36,972,756 of OY804575.1, forward strand.
TGTCACATTCAGCAAGAGTAAACTGAGGCAAATAAAACCAAAGACATTTGGGGATTGTGTAACCATCAACCCAGTCGAAAAACACAAAACTAACAACACAAAGTGCTTGACCATCCCAAATAGTAGGACAGCTCAATATCAGAACAGCTTCTTCGTGGACACCGTCATACGTTGGAACTATCTACCAGACACAGTTGCATGCGCAAAGTCCCTTGAGGCATTCAAGACCGCCCTAGCGGACCAGCGCCAATAAATCCGGGCGCCTCTCTCTACCGTTGTATAAAAACCGTTTTCCGGAAACTACAACGTACTCAATACAGATACAGACAGATCCGATAATCAACTAGGCCTACATCAGTATACGAAAGTTGTTTAACGGCATTGATGGTGCAATGTGCTCGCCTCGATTGCAGAAGATTGTGGGTTCAATCCCGGCTTGGATCAAACCAAAGACAAAAATATTGATATTTGCTGCTTCTTTGTACCCAGCATTAAGGAGCAGGAGCACTTCCCCAAAGCACACCTGGAAAACGGCATGCTCCATAACTATGGCTAATTTACGACCATGGCAATACATGTCTACCCACGTACAATTGTTTCAGTGATCTAGAAATATACTATAGTTTGAAAATTCAACGAAGTTTGTTGGTTTAATAATAATACAATGTGGACATCATCATCATCATCTCATCCACTGTCCGACTTTAGATCAATTATGGAAAATAATACTGTCCGACTTAAAATCTAATTAGTCGTCATCTTTCAGCTGTCAACAGTGCCAGATTTAGGACAAATGAGGCTCTGTGCTAGTTAAGTTATGAAGCCCCTTACTTGGGCCCTGAAGGAGGTAGTCCGAGATTCCTCTGTCGTTTAACGGCATTGATAAAGTTGCTTGTAGCCTAGTCTGGTACCCGTGACCCCTCGGAATTTCACCTTAAAACTTCAATGAGTGGTTCATTCATGTTGGTATCCTCATCAGGCTGTGTTAACTAGGTTTGAATAAGAATTTCCTTTTTCTGATGACTTTTATTGACAATAGGACCATACAAATGTAATTGCAAATAAACAGAAGCAAGTATCATAAGCATGAAACTATTGTCATAGCATGTATCTAAGATCCAAACATCAAACTGGATTGTGCTAACTGCAAAGCAAAACATAAAACAAAAACAAATTAATTAAAAGCAAGCAAAATAAAAAAGAAATATGCAAATTAAAATAATAGTAGCCCCTCAAAGTATAATGCACTTTCTTTGATCACAAATAAGGCAAGCAGCTCAGCAATTCTGTCATTAAATACCTTTTCATGAACATGTTCATCAATTAAAACTGCTGTCATTAGCCTCATTTTTGTATTTGATTGCAGTATTAATTCCGATGGTTATGGGTCATTTTCTCATCGACATTTACCCCATATCTCCTTTTACTTCTATCAGAGAGGAACAGGGCCTAAATATGGAAGCGGTGTACCCTGTCTATCACTCAAGAAAAGCTTGGGTGTTGGACAAACTCATTTTATAGGACAATGAGTCATGCACCATTCTAAAAAGATGACAGATTTGTGACACCTAGTACCTTGTAACTTTTTTTTACTGTAGAAGATATTTATTTTTGACAATTTCCTTCTTTATATCATACTGCAACCAATAATAGATGTAAAGGATTGCACACATTATAGTGGGGCACATGTACAAGTTAAGACAATGGAGACAAGTTGTGAAGTTGTACTTTCCTAAGTACATTGACAAGGTAGTAATTATTGAGATAAAACAGACGTGTCATACAGTTTGGTTACACTGGGAGGATATTTCAATATGTTTTTATTTGTTTTAAAAACATTTTCGGGTTCAGACATTGTTTAGATTGGAGAAATGGAGCGCTGGAGATGGTGTGTCGTGATAACACACCCCCCCCCCCCCCTTTTTGTGTGTAATGTGACCAAAAGTACATTTCCGCGTGATGTCTTCAACCTCTAAAATAACTAAAAGGGACAAACAAATGTATCTGATCTGAACTGTGCCAATTACCCACTTAAGACACGCTTTCATTCAATGCTGTGCATCATTTCCTTTGCTGAGATGGGAATATCTGTACGCTATGGCGGCCGCCATTAAAAACATGGATTCAGCCGTTACCTGACCCCGATATCAAACAAAAAAATCCGAGGGGTCACGGGTACCAGACTACTTGTAGCCGTTCAACGACAGAGGGTGCTATATACGGAAACCATCGAATTTGCCTTACCGGCCATAGGATCGGCACATTTCCACGTTTCGTGGCTATCGGATTTTATTTTCTATCATAAACCTTATATAAATCGCTTCACCAATCATTTTTCTATTCATTCATAACCATCTTACCCTCAGAAAGTGGTGTTACACTCCATTACAGCACGATTTTGCCTTAGATCCTATTATTCCGCCATTTGACTTCCATTTTCGAATCTACACACGTGATCTCGCGATACTAACTGAATGATGACAGCAACGCATTGCATGATGGGAGCTAATTAATGCAGCGTGCCAAATTATTTGGAGCATTATTTGCATACGTAAACAACATTCAAATCACATGGAAGACGATACATTTAAGCGTATTCTGCAGACAAACAGTCCATCTACAGATCAAAGATGAGCAGAAGGAAATAATACAGAATGTGTTGGAAAGAAAAGATTCAATGGCAGAGTGTTACCAACGGGCTTCGGAAAGAGCATGTGTTACGTTCCCCCTTTTTGTTTTTGGACAAGGTACTACATTTTTTTTTCTTATGGTTATCTGTAATTCACTAAATTTGCTGTTAAAATCATTACCAATCAATATAATCAACTGTATTAAATTGTATGTTAATTGTTCTGCTTTAACAGGCGCCTATGATTGGCAATAAAAATATTTGTTTGTTTGTTTATATGCAAATCATCTCCCATGATACATTGCGGTAATCGTAGTTTTCTCGTAGTCACGTGACAAATGTTTGAAAAATGGAAGACAAATGTCGAAATCATAGGATCTAAGGCAAAATCGTGCTGTAATGGAGTGTAACACCACTTTCTGAGGGTAAGATGTTTATGAATGAATAGAAAAATGATTGGTGAAGCGATTTATATAAGGTTTATGATAGAAAATAAAATCCGATAGCCACGAAACGTGGAAATGTGCTGACCCAGAATTGGAGAAGCAAATCCGCTGTTTTCCGTATATAGCACGCTCTGTCGTTGAACGGCTACAAGCAACTTTATCAATGCCGTTAAACGACAGAGGAATCTCGGACTATGAAGGAGGTAGACCCGGTAGTCAGGCAGTCAGGCATACTGTCATACATGCACAGGAAATTAGGAATAGTGAAAATATTACGTTATACGTCAGACATATACACTACGTCTGCAACAAACTCGAGGCGGAAGTAAATTTAAGTGACTTTGGTCAATGTACGTATCCGACTTATGATAATGTCAGACTTATGATCACCTTACGCAAGATCCTTTGAGATTATCCCCATCTCATATAAATATTATCTCCCTTTAATTACTTTTTCAATTAAAAGTCAGAAAAGTTCATTTGTTTTGGACTTTGAAAGTGAAACCAGGTTGAGGGAAGTAGGAAATGTGAATCAGCATACAAAGTTGACTTCCTTGTAGAAATGAAACTTTTGTTCTCATGTCTGGTATCATATTTTTGGTTGATTCAGTGTAGCGGTTTCAACAAAGGTTTGTTTTACCAAGCTACAAAATACAAACAAAATATTCTTATTGTTACTTTGTTTCCCGTTCTTATTCGCAACGCAGTTCTTCTTCTTCTTCCAATACAGTGCAGTCCTCTAATTGAATATTATCGCACAATTGCCCATACTGGGTGCAAAAAAAATATATACAGGTGCAAGTTAAAAACAGTCTGATGGTGCGATTAAGCCAAGGGATGCTGCAGCTCAGTACCCCCTGCTTGTAAGGATCTAGGGAGGTACATGTACTATCCACTAATGGTTGTGGAAGGCTGTTACATATCCTTACACTGTCTGGAAAGAAGGAGTGCCTGTAGGTTGATGTTCTGGCGTATGGGACAAGAAATCGGGCTATGTGACCTCTAGCTACGGATGATGTATATATGCAGCTCAAGCGGTGGTATTGGTATGAGGCGATTTACAATTCTGTACATCATAACAGCTTTACATCTTGTCCTTCTCTCGGCTAATGGCTGCCACTGTAGTGTATTTAGCATAGTTGTTATGCTACTGGTTTGTCGATAGTCGTTCATTACAAACTGGGCTGATCGTCTTTGTACACTTTCTAATTTTGGGATGTTAACGTTGGTAAATGAGGACCAAACTATGCATGCGTACTCAAGCAGTGGTCTTACTAGCGTTGTGTAGCATACAGCTTTTGTTCTTTGTAGACAGTATTGCAGATTTCTTTGAATAAATGCCCTGGTTGAATTGGCCTTTTTACTAATGTTTTCGATATGGGTGTTCCAGTTGATGGTTTTGTGGATTGTTGTCTACTAATTCCAGTTCATGTCCATGTATGTCATAGCTTGTGGGAGATGGTTTACGTTTGTTGGTAACACGTAGAAGCTGGCATTTACTGGGATGAAACTCCATTTGCCAGTCAGATTCCCATCTGAGTAAATTGTTCATACAATGTATCTTCCTGAAGTAGTTTTGAGTCAGCTTCATTTTGGATCTTTCTGTATAATACGCAGTCATCTGCAAATAGACGAACTGTAGATGACTGTACGTAATCTGGGAGGTCATTTATAAACAGGAGGAACATGAGTGGCCCAAGTGCACTGTCCTGAAGAACTCCTGATCGAACAGGTGCAGTGTGTGATGATTTCCCATCCACGATTACTCCCTGATTTCTGGAACTTAGAAAGTCTCTATTAATCCACCAAAGAGTCGACCCGCTGATGCCATAGTACTCAGCTTTGTAAAGTAGTCTCTCGTGGGGGACCTTATCAAATGCCTTCTAAAAGCGTCAATTTGTTCACCAAGATCTATACCCTTTGCCAAGTCTTGCATTGTGAGGATCAGTTGGAACTCACAAGAACGGTTCTTTCTAAACCCATGTTGAGCGTCGTTTAGGATTCCGTGGGTTTCAAGGTATTTAGCTACACTACTGCAAATTATATGCTCCAATATCTTGCATGTGACCACAGTCAATGAAACTGGGCGGTAGTTGGAAGCACAGAATTTATCTCCTTTCTTGAAGATTGGTACAACAAAGGTGTCTTTCCAATCTGGTGGTATTGTGCCTTGATTGATGGATGCTTGGAAAAATGTTGTGAAGGTTTCAGCCAGGTATGGTGCAAGCTCTTTGAGAAGTCTTGTTGGAATCTCATCTGGACCAGCTGCTTTATGTATGTTTAAGTTGCTCAATAATTTCAGGACACCATTTTGAGTAATATTAATATTGTCTATGCATGGGTGTGTACTCTGCCCTTTATCTGGAATGGTTTTAATATCCTCATTGCTGGTGAAAACTGAGGAAATTTGGCAGTTTAAGATATTAGCCTTTTTTTCGCTCTGAGTATGTAAGACCATCAGTATCTTTAAGAGGAGATATGCCAACAGATTCACATCTCTTGCTCTTGATAAATCCCCAGAATCTTTTAGGATTTGTGCTTAGTTCTGGATTAATAATGTTGTTAATGTAATCTCTATAGGCTTTTCTACATTCCTTCTGAGTTGTGCTTTTCAGTCGATGGTATCTATCATAATCAGGTTTACGTTTAGTCTTTCTTGCTTTTTCATAGCTTCTCATTTTCTGTCTTGTCAGTTGTTTGATTTTCTGGTTTATCCATGGTTGATTAAATCTTGAAGTCAACATTTTTGATGGTACATAAAATGTACTGTTTCTTCAAGTATATGCAGTAAATTGGATTTAATGAATTCTCACATTTCAGTTATTGAGCTATCCAGGTTAAATTTCTCAAAAAAGCTAACAGTAGCCTTTCCTGCTTGTTATGTGGTGTTTGTCTTTTTCCAAATAAATATTTTTCTCTTCACAGGTTTGTTTATTTTGGCTGTTACATGTATGTCGGAATCAATATATACAATATCATGGTCCCCAATGCCTGGTAAGGGTTTGCATCGATTTACTAGAGAATGTCGATTAGTTAGGAATAAGTCTAACGTGTGTTCTTTCCTTGTTGGGAATGTGATGACCTGCTCCAAGTGATTGTCTTGAACTAAATCGAGGAATGTACTGTTTATTTGCAATGTGTTTTGGTGGCCAATGATAGATTGTGTTTTCCAACAGATATCTGGTAGATTGATACATTTGTATCTCCTCCAAGCCATATGATACAATTGATGTTCTATTCTTTCTTAATACATTGTCTACTATAGATTTTATTTTCTCCATGTAGTTGATGTCACTATTAGGTGGTCTATAGATACTACCAACGATGAGCGATTTGTTGTTATGGAGTGATATTTTAATAAAAATTGACTCTGTGTTATTTTCAGTATCTATCAGTTCACTAATATAGTCGGATTTAACAGCAACAAGAACTCCATAACCACCCCATCTATCTTTCCTATACCTTGACATAATCTTCAAACTGTTGAAGTAGGTCAATAATTGGTAGAAGTAGAAATACAAAAAGTTTTATTTTATGTCGGGCCTATATAAATAATAAACATAAGCTCTTATGAGCTTTTTACCGACTTTACATAGAAAATACAATTATTTTATCCACTGATTGTGTGTTGATTTAATCATTATGAAATCGATTTATAAATAATGCCATAAAATCCTGTCATTTCAAAATTTAAGGAGGTAAACCAAGTGTGATTTCATTTCTATTTCAATGGAAATTTAGATTTTTTTTTTTTTTTATAATTTAAGATAAATCTATCTTATATAAATTGACTAAAATAAAAATGGAGCTCCCATGATTTAAACTGCCAGAAAAGCAAAAAGTAAAAACTTCTAGAACTTGCAGACTTTTGGCACATTTTATACAATGATAAGATAACGTAGCCATGGTCAGAAAAGAATTCAACATCCTAATGTTAAAAAGTCCTCTAAACCAAGAACGTTACAAGATACTTTTAATGATTTACTTTCTAATATACAGAAACCTCTTGGAATTCATCATATTCGTACAATCTTATTTTCACTACCTGTAAACTACCTCAAAGATCTTAGGGATTTTGGACTTGACAAAGGAGGCGTAGATCCTTTTTCTCCTAAGTACAGATTGTCTAGTATTATATGTGACGTGGCGTCCTTTCGTCTTTTTAAACCAGTTCGATCTGAACCTCTTCATGATAACAACAGAAAATTCCTCCATATTCCGTTTGCTAATAAAGGAATCGATGCTATTAACATCAGCAACATTCTTAATAGAAAAGAGGTCATAAAAGAAATTCCACCATATTTCAAAAATCAATCTGTTCCCATTGTCTCCTATAGCTACACTAACAGCATTGGCCGTAAAATTTTCAACTACAAAGAAGCATTGCAAGATATTAACATAAAAGAGTACATTAAGAACCCTCTGACTTGTGACTGCTCCCACTCTCCTTTTCAATACAACCCATCTGGACATGTAATCACTGGTGATCTGAATATCATTCAACATGAGAGTCTCCGAAAGGTGATTTCTCATGGTCCTAAATTCAGAGAACCTCAACACATCAATTGGAAACATAATTTCAAGATAATTATGGATGCTGTTGAAGATTATGCCAGAAGGTGGATAAAGAGAGAAGTAGACCAAGATCCTGAGTTAGAGTCCTTGTCAGACTGGGTTAGAACAATTAGGTCTCTAGTACAAGGTTGTATTCACAAACTAAAAAATTGTGTTAATAGTCGACCTAAGTCTGTATTTAAAGACCAAGAAGCTGTTAATTGTCTTTCCTCTCTTCATGACAAATATGTTGTCGTTCCTGCGGACAAGGCTTCCAACAATATCGTGTTTGTATGTAAATCATATTACTTCGAATGTCTAATCAAGGAATTAGGCATAAATAGCAACACCTCTAGTAATACCACAAACCACAAACCAACTTCGTTCGACAAAGATGAAATCCTAGCTAACCACAGATCATTCATGTTCTCTTTAAACATTCCCTCTGGTAAAGAGTCGGAGGATTTACCCTATTTATATTGGATACCTAAACTCCATAAGACACCATACAAAGAAAGGTACATAGCGGGATCATCAACTTGTTCGACAAAAGAATTGTCTATTCACCTGACAAAGATTCTGTCTACAGTAAAAGAGGGACAACAGAAATATTGTGAAACTGTTTACTCGCGTAGTGGCATAAATCACATGTGGATTTTGAAAAACTCTAAAGATCTTTTGGATAACCTGAAATCAAGATCTTTCTCTCAGGTATCCTCCATCAAAACTTTTGATTTTTCAACTCTATATACCACCCTACCGCATGACAAATTAAAAACCCGCTTAAAAGAAACAATTCATAAAGCTTTTAGTCATAGAAACTATGGCTCAAAATTTGTTGTGTTAGGCTACAATTCCACATATTTTTCAAACAAAATTCATAAAGGTAAAACATGCTACTCCGAGGAACAAGTGATCAGTATGCTGGAGTTCCTCATCGATAACATATTTGTCTCCTTTGGAGGGACACTGTTTCAGCAGGTCGTCGGCATACCAATGGGTACGAATGGTGCCCCTCTTCTAGCCAATTTATTTTTATACTCATACGAGTCGGAGTTTCTTCAAAAGCTTGTAAAAGATAAGAAGATTCATGAGGCTAGAGCCTTTAATTTCACATACAGGTATATTGATGACGTTTTATCTATCAATAATTCTAGATTTGCAGAATTTCTTCCATTGATATATCCTCCAGAGCTGGAAGTTAAAGAGACCACCGATACAGCTTCGTCCGCATCATTTTTGGACTTATACCTCGAATTTGACGACAGTGGTCAACTCAGTACTAAAATTTATGATAAGCGGGACGACTTCAATTTTAAAATCATAAATTTTCCAAACATGTGCAGCAATATACCAGCTTCTCCTGCATATGGTGTTTACATCTCGCAATTGATTCGCTATGCAAGGGCCAGTAGCAATTATTCTGATTTCCTGAAACGTCATCTTCATCTGAGAAACAGGCTACTGGACCAGGGCTATAAAAAGATTCGCCTTATTCGATCTCTTAAAAAGTTTATATTCCGATACCAATATCTTGTCGAAATATATTCCGTCTCTGCAGAAATAATTATAAGCGATGCATTTTCATATAGTGAAAATGTATAAAGATAAAGAAGTCCAAAATGTCAAGAATTTTTTTGTCAATGTGTGACGTAAAAATATTTTTGACATTTACGTCACCGAATATGGTACTGCTTTGACAACTATTTTCCCTATTTTGTTCCTGTATTTAAATACTGTTACAGTGACAGCCGGAACCTTTGAACCGTAATGAGAGCGGGAGGTTTGGCGCCTTAAAATCTGATTCAACCCACCATTTCTTTAGAAATGCCTGTACCAAGTCAGGGTCATTACGGTTTTCACAGTTTTCCGGTTGTTGACTGATTTTGTCTGTTTATATAATTATGAGTTTTGACTTTCCCTTTGTAAGATTGTTCGGAGTTCGGTAATTTTGTTATTACCTTTATTTTGGATAACCTGAAATCAAGATCTTTCTCTCAGGTATCCTCCATCAAAACCTTTGATTTTTCAACTCTATATACCACCCTACCGCATGACAAATTAAAAACCCGCTTAAAAGAAACAATTCATAAAGCTTTTAGTCATAGAAACTATGGCTCAAAATTTGTTGTGTTAGGCTACAATTCCACATATTTTTCAAACAAAATTCATAAAGGTAAAACATGCTACTCCGAGGAACAAGTGATCAGTATGCTGGAGTTCCTCATCGATAACATATTTGTCTCCTTTGGAGGGACACTGTTTCAGCAGGTCGTCGGCATACCAATGGGTACGAATTGTGCCCCTCTTCTAGCCGATTTATTTTTATACTCATATGAGTCGGAGTTTCTTCAGGGGCTTGTAAGGGATAAGAGGATTCATGAGGCTAGAGCCTTTAATTTCACATACAGGTATATTGATGACGTTTTATCTATCAATAATTCTAGATTTGCAGAATTTCTTCCATTGATATATCCTCCAGAGCTGGAAGTTAAAGAGACCACCGATACAGCTTCGTCCGCATCATTTTTGGACTTATACCTCGAATTTGACGACAGTGGTCAACTCAGTACTAAAATTTATGATAAGCGGGACGACTTCAATTTTAAAATCATAAATTTTCCAAACATGTGCAGCAATATACCAGCTTCTCCTGCATATGGTGTTTACATCTCGCAATTGATTCGCTATGTAAGGGCCAGTAGCAATTATTCTGATTTCCTGAAACGTCATCTTCATCTGAGAAACAGGCTACTGGACCAGGGCTATAAAAAGATTCGCCTTATTCGATCTCTTAAAAAGTTTATATTCCGATACCAATATCTTGTCGAAATATATTCCGTCTCTGCAGAAAAAATTATAAGTGATGCATTTTCATATAGTGAAAATGTATAAAGATAAAGAAGTGAAATTTTTTTTTTGTCAATGTGTGACGTAAAAATATTTTTGACATTTACGTCACCGAATATGGTACTGCTTTGACAACTATTTTACCTATTTTGTTCCTGTATTTAAATACTGTTACAGTGACAGCCGGAACCTTTGAACCGTAATGAGAGCGGGAGGTTTGGCGCCTTAAAATCTGATTCAACCCACCATTTCTTTAGAAATGCCTGTACCAAGTCAGGGTCATTACGGTTTTCACAGTTTTCCAGTTGTTGACTGATTTTGTCTGTTTATATAATTATGAGTTTTGACTTTCCCTTTATAAGATTGTTCGGAGTTCGGTAATTTTGTTATTACCTTTATTTTATTATTATTGAAAACCTAAAATCACATTTTTTTTAAACAAGTGAAAATATTCATGAAATGTAATCTCAGTGAATTTTACCAGCTATACAGACTACAGTATAACTTTTCTTTTCAGTGTCCACTTTGCAGGAATGTATACCCATTACATACAACATCTTCTATCAGAACAGCCACTTTCTTCAATTTCAAGGAAGACTTGCATAATTTTAGATAAACATTTGTATAGTCATTTATAAAATTAAATGTATCTTTGATGATTGTAGGATATTTCTGGCAAGTTACAGATTTTCATTATGATGCTAACTATAGTATAGATGGAAATCCAAACAGTATGTGTCATCTAGGTGGAAGTAGTAACTATAGCAACAGTATCTATGGCAACTATTTATGTGATTCACCAATGGCACTTGTTAAATCAGCACTTAATGCAATGAAAAAGATTCATCCGGATCCTGATTTTATTTTGTGGACTGGGTAAGTTATTGGTTTAGGTCCATTTCTTTTCAATGTTATTATTATTAAGTCTGCCAAACAAAGTTTTGTGGACTTATTGCATTTGCTTTGTGTGATATTAATATTGCTTTTATTACATAATATCTGATGTAGGAAAACTATGTTAGCCTAATGCTGGAAATACAAAATCTTTTTGGTTATTTTTAACGTTTCATCTATGGCACATTCCTTCATAGAATTTTTCTTTTAATTCTCATTATTCTTAGTTGAAATCCTCTTTGAGAGAGTTTTTTCATCCTTGCCTTCCAATTTTATATATCTTGTAACATTTTCAAAATATCAAGGATCAAAATTTAGAAGTTTCAAAGTTATGTCAGATATTTTCACCTTTATTTTCAGATTGGAATGAACCCTGTGGATGAATCACTTCAAAGTGTTTTATATTTTAAATAAATGAGAAAGTCTAGTAACAAGAACGTATTAACACTGTTTTTAAGCACAGTAATATTAACAAATTTTAAGCAACAAAGGTTTACTCTTTTGATTCGACCTATATAGCTGTTTGTTTTTATTATTCACAGAGATAGTGTTCCTCATGTCAAAGATGGTGAGCTTGACCAAACAAAAGTTTACTACAATATCGGTAATGTGACTAAACAATTGTTACAAATCTTTCCAAATACGTCAATTTTTCCAGTCCTTGGTAATCATGATGAACATCCAAAGGATAATTTCCCAGCTGTCAATACTACATATTATTCTGATATTCTGTCTGTGTGTCACTGGTCAGAAATACTTGGACAGGTGGAAGCGGAACAATTTAAAATAGGTACTTTAAAGTCTAATGTGTATCGTATATGGCCAGTATTAATTTTGATCAATAAAAAAGCTATTGGTGTGTTGCACAGAAACACCCATGTGATTACATTTAAATTTTCTGTCTAACTTATGAAAATCATGAAAATCAGCTTTTGATATACCATTTATACTTTATAAATTATAGTGAAATTGTACATACACATATGCATTGTATTTTGCTGTCTTTATGATGTAAAGGTTTAACTTGCAGCATTGGCTACCTCTGTGATGTAATGGATACATGTAGCGTGTTTGCTTTGAATGTGGTAGATTTTGAGTTTCAAGCCTTGGTCAAACTAAAGACTATGATATTGGTATTTGCTGCTTCTCTGCTAGGCAACATTAAGGAGTAAGATTTATTGGCTCATAATTTGTTGTCCAAGTGGAGCGACATGTCTACACATGGACTGTTGTTTCAATGAGCTAACACTATAAAAATCCAGCTGACGGTGTTAGTCTAATACAAAACGGACATCATCATCTCATCCAAATATAACTTGTTCTTGCCATTATATAGCTAAAACATTACTCACATAGTGTTAAACAACAATCACTAACACACCCAGAAACCTGTGGGTTGGATCTTTGGTCGGTTCAAACCAAAGACTAAAAAATTGACTAAATTGGTGTTTAATAACAATCACTCACTCAAACTTGCTATATAATTTCTAAAGAAAATGCTCACAGAAAGTCAGTTGATTAAAAAGCATAGCAGTATAAAAATTGTTACTTTTTTTTAAGCAATCATTGTATGTTTTTTGTTATTTTTCTTTCACACTTTACACTTAATGTTTTAGTTTGACACTGACATTTGCAAAGTACTTTAGTGTTCAGTAACTCACACAACCATTTATTTATTTTGTCAGGTGGATATTATAAAAGTGTAACAAAAACAAATTTAGTAGTACTTGGACTGAACACGAACATATACTATGCATTTGATCCATTGACCAATGGAAGTACAGATCCAGCTGGTCAGTTTAGCTGGCTAGAAAAACAGTTACAGTCTGCTAAAACAAATAATCAAAAGGTACATTTGATTTACTGGTGTACAGATTATGAACACAGTTGCTTTCATTTGAATCTCATGTACATTTAGCATTCAAAATAGGAGATTTTTTATTCCATGTACCATTCTAAATAGGGGACTTGAATCTCATGTACCATTCAAAATAGGGAATTTATTTTATCTCTATGTTATCATTCATGTTAATTTTATCTATGTTATCACTGCTGTTAATTTTCTCTATCTTATCATTACTGTTAATTTTCTCTATGTTATCATTACTGTTAATTTTCTCTATCTTATCATTACTGTTAATTTTCTCTATGTTATCATTACTGTTAATTTTCTCTATGTTATCATTAATGTTAATTTTCTCTAGGTTAACATTACTCTTAATTTTCTCTAGGTTGTCATTACTGTTAATTTTCTCTATCTTATCATTACTGTTAATTTTCTCTAGGTTGTCATTACTGTTAATTTTCTCTATGTTATCATTACTGTTAATATTCTCTATGTTATCATTAATGTTAATTTTCTCTATCTTATCATTACTGTTAATTTTCTCTATGTTATCATTACTGTTAATTTTCTCTGGGTTATCATTACTGTTAATTTTCTATAGGTTGTCATTACTGTTAATTTTCTCTATCTTATCATTACTGTTAATTTTCTCTAGGTTATCATTACTGTTAATTTTCTCTATGTTATCATTACTGTTAATTTTCTCTATGTTATCATTAATGTTAATTTTCTCTAGGTTAACATTACTGTTAATTTTCTCTAGGTTGTCATTACTGTTAATTTTCTCTATCTTATCATTACTGTTAATTTTCTCTAGGTTGTCATTACTGTTAATTTTCTCTATGTTAACATTACTGTTAATTTTCTCTAGGTTATCATTACTTTTAATTTTCTCTAGATTATCATTAATGTTAATTTTATCTAGATTATCATTGTTGTTAATTTTCTCTAGGTTAACATTAATGTTAATTTTCTCTAGGTTAACATTACTGTTAATTTTCTGTAGGTTGTCATTACTGTTAATTTTCTCTAGATTATCATTAATGTTAATTTTATTTAGATTATCATTGTTGTTAATTTTCTCTAGGTTAACATTAATGTTAATTTTCTCTAGGTTAACATTACTGTTAATTTTCTGTAGGTTGTCATTACTGTTAATTTTCTCTAGATTATCATTAATGTTAATTTTATTTAGATTTTCATTGTTGTTAATTTTCTCTAGGTTAACATTAATGTTAATTTTCTCTAGGTTATCATTACTGTTAATTTTCTCTATGTTATCATTACTGTTAATTTTCTCTAGGTTATCATTACTGTTAATTTTCTCTAGGTTATCATTACTGTTAATTTTCCCTATGTTATCATTACTGTTAATTTTCTCTAGGTTATCATTACTGTTAAGTTTCTCTGTGTTAACATTAATGTTAATTTTCTCTAGGTTAACATTACTGTTAATTTTCTCTAGGTTATCATGACTGTTATTTTTCTCTATCTTATCATTACTGTTAATTTTCTCTAGGTTATCATTACTGTTAATTTTCTCTAGGTTATCATTAATGTTAATTTTCTCTAGGTTATCATTACTGTTATGTTTCTCTAGGTTAACATTAGTGTTAATTTGCTCTAGATTATCATTAATGTTAATTTTCTCTAGGTTATCATTAATGTTAATTTTATTTAGATTTTCATTGTTGTTAATTTTCTCTAGGTTAACATTAATGTTAATTTTCTCTAGGTTATCATTACTGTTAATTTTCTCTATGTTATCATTACTGTTAATTTTCTCTAGGTTATCATTACTGTTAATTTTCTCTAGGTTATCATTACTGTTAATTTTCCCTATGTTATCATTACTGTTAATTTTCTCTAGGTTATCATTACTGTTAAGTTTCTCTGTGTTAACATTAATGTTAATTTTCTCTAGGTTAACATTACTGTTAATTTTCTCTAGGTTATCATGACTGTTATTTTTCTCTATCTTATCATTACTGTTAATTTTCTCTAGGTTATCATTACTGTTAATTTTCTCTAGGTTATCATTAATGTTAATTTTCTCTAGGTTATCATTACTGTTATGTTTCTCTAGGTTAACATTAGTGTTAATTTGCTCTAGATTATCATTAATGTTAATTTTCTCTAGGTTAACATTACTGTTAATTTTCTCTAGGTTATCATTACTGTTAATTTTCTCTAGATTATCATTACTGTTAATGTTCTCTAGGTTATCATTAATGTTAATTTTCTCTGGTTAACATTACTGTTAATTTTCTCTATGTTATCATTAATGTTAATTTTCTCTAGGTTATCATTACTGTTAATTTTCTCTATGTTATCATTAATGTTAATATTCTCTAGGTTATCGTTACTGTTAATTTTTTCTGGTTAATATTACTGTTAATTTTCTCTAGGTTATCATTATTGTTAATTTTCTCTAGGTTATCATTATTGCTCACGTTCCACCAGGGTTGTTTGAGCTATCATCTGGATTAATGTGGTTTTATGACAGCTTTAATGAAAAGTACATCAGTCTAGTGGCACAGTACTATGATGTCATCACTGTTCAGATATATGGACATGAGCATACGGATAGCTTCCGGATCCTTAAGGATAATGGTGGTAAGTCTATATCCTCTAGATGGATAAGGAGACAGTCAGAAAATCCTAAGATATCCATTTAGCAGTTGATACCTAATAGAATGAGATTTTAGCAGGTGTAAAATTTAATTAATTTTGGATGAAAAACATATACATGTATTTTTGTGATTATTTTCAATTTTTGATTACCCGGTACACCATGTTTGACATGTACTAGTATTTATATTGCCAATTGTGATCTAAAGGCTTAAATAAGCTTTTTATATGACCTAAAAATATTTGTGTAAGTCTTATGTCTGTCATTGTTCATCTGTAGACACAATGGTTTTCCTTCAGTAACTTTTATTCAAGTGTACAGATCCTTCAGAATTTTCAACACAATGATCCTTGGTACAGAAAGGGTGTTGTTGATTTGGGGAATTGTAGCCTTGCTTGTTTCCAAACAACTGGCATCAAGGTGCCAAAAAGGACCAATCGTTTTGTATTGGGATTGTTTATTGTTCATTTATTTTTGATGATGTTTTTTTTAACAAATTTCTGAAGAAAATTCATATCAGAATATATTTTTTTTAGATAATTAATTTTTAAAAAGGACCATGTTCTCTAAAATTTTCAATATTTGGAAGGTACCGCTACATGTATAAAGAATTTTTAATCCAATCTTCTTTTTTTTCTCTCTTTGAATTGATGTTCTTGAGAGCTTCTGATGGTATGTTGACAGATTTTATTTATCTTTACAGTTTTTGAGATAAACAGTCTTATCATTACGAGTCAGTAAAGAAACTTGCCTATTTCATTTTTAGAAAAGAGGTTAGAGGGGGCCAAAGTTCTGAAATTTTATGTATTTGGAAGGTATCTAGAATTTTTATTTTGCATCCAATTTTGATGCATCTTTTTATTTGAATTGATTGTGCAGAGACCTTGCAGAAGTACATTGTATGTCAACATATTTCCTCTATATCTTATAGCCATGCAATGAATACAGGTTAGGTGAGCCTCTAGTATATTACTTTCTCCCCAAATCATCAAGCTGTGTTGTGTTCTATCACAGTATTTCAGGAATTTAAAAATATCATGCAAGTTTTTACATCTCATAAATATAATTAAAAATATCATATTCTTTTATTTACAGGGAAACCAATTGGTATGTTATTTTTAAGTCCAGCAGTGACTCCATGGAAGAGCACTTTACCAGGTGTCGGTTCTAACAATCCTTCTATAAGGTTGTATGAATACAACCAGCAGACTTATGAAATTTTAAATTATCACCAATACTATCTGAATCTTTCATCTGTTTTAACAGCTAAAGTTGCTAATTGGGAAAAGGAATATGATGCTAAGAAGGATTACAATTTAACTAGCTTAAATGCAGACTCTTTTACATTAGCTGCAAAAACATTCAGAAGTGATCCAGTATTGTTTAAAAAATATCTTCAGTTTAATTCAGTCAGCCAAAATTTAAATCCAAAATGTAATGAAACTTGCCAAAACGTACATTTTTGTTCTATAACCGAGTTGAGGACAAAGAACTTCAAAGTTTGTTTGAATAACCACCAGACCACGACAACAGTAGATCCCACCCCACAACATTCCACGACAACAGTAGATCCCACCCCACAACATTCCACAACAACAGTAGATCCCACCCCACAACATTCCACGACAACAGTAGATCCCACCCCACAACATTCCACGACAACAGTAGATCCCACCCCACAACATTCCACAACACCAGAGCCAAAGGAACCAGTATCACAAACTATGATCATAATCATCTGTACTCTTGCTGGTGCTGTGTTTGTATGTGCTGTAGTTGTAGCCATACTATGTATTAAAAGACACATAATTTTCATACCGCATCGATACTCAAGATTTTCATCGCCACTTTCCAAAGGACCAATTAATTAAGTAAATGAAGATTAAGATTCCAGAAATATATTTTTTATACTGTTAAAGCAATAATAATAATAATGTATAATGCTCATTCATTTTTTTATACCAACTTTTTGGATTCACCTGGCCAAAGGCTGTGTGAGTTTATGCCATCACTTGGTGTCTGTCGTAAATTTTTCACATTTAAATCTTCTCCTCAGAAACCAGTTCTAATTGAAACCAAACATGGTTGGGATGCTTCTTGGGTTGTCCCATTTTATAATTGTATCAGACAGCCATGCCCTCCATTCAAGATGATGGCTGTTACTAAAAATAGAAATTTCATTCCTTGTCTATTGTTGCTCTGTTACAAGTCAAAATAGCTCAAATTTTAACTGCTGCTGTATGGAAATGAGCAGTTTAACAAATATTCTGGGGACCATTGTTGAACTTGTGATTATGCTAATCATATGATTAGCCCTAATTACATTTTTAATTCCTAATCACATAATTAACTAATGCAATGATTAAATATGATTAGTTAATATATTGATTAAAAACAGTTTAGCAACAGAATTTAATCATTGCATTAGCTAAGTATGTGATTAGGAATCAAAAATGTAATTAGGGCTAATCATATGATTAGCTTCATCACAAGTTTTTGGTGAAATTTTTCTGTATATATTTTGATCACACTTAAATCTTCTCCTCTGAACCAAATTAAACCGAACTTGGCTGGTATGGTCCTTTCGTGGTCCCCTTTCAAAATTATGTCTTACAGCCATTATTACTAAAAATTGAAACAATTGCCTATTACTGTTTTATTTGATGTCAAAATGAGCTCAAATTTTAACTGCAACTGCATGACAATGAGTAGTTCAACATATCTTCTAGGTTTTCTGTGCAATTTTTCTTTTAGATGCTTTATACCAATTAGGCTTATTTTTGATTTAAAAAAATCAATATAAATTTTCTCCCTAGAAACCATCAATTCATATATAACAAAATTAAACTGGGATGATCTGTGGATGGTCCACTTTCAAAATTATGTTCAACTG
Source organism: Bathymodiolus brooksi (assembly GCA_963680875.1). Taxonomy (NCBI): domain Eukaryota; kingdom Metazoa; phylum Mollusca; class Bivalvia; order Mytilida; family Modiolidae; genus Bathymodiolus; species Bathymodiolus brooksi. The sequence goes on from OY804575.1 coordinate 36,991,500, forward strand.
CACTGCCTTCCATCCAAGATTACCACCATTATGAAAATTAAAATTTCTTTAATTGACCATTACTGCATCATTTTAAGTCAAATTGAGCTCAAATTTAAACAGCACCTGCATGACAATGAGAAGTTCAACATTTCTTGTAGGTTTTTCTGTGAAATTTTTTGTTCAGGCAAATTTTACAGATTATGCATATTTTGGTAAAAAAAATCACATTAAATCTTTTCCTCAGAAACATAAGATGATATTATCTTTGGTTGGCCCAGTTTCAAAATATGTGTAACACCCCACCCTCCATCTAAGATGGCTATCATTACTATAAGGAGAATTTTCATCAAATAGAAAAAAAAAGAATCAGCAGAAATTTGAAATTTAACATCTGTTATGACTTTTTCAATAAAATTCAGAAGCTGGCGAGTGATTACAAGATCATGTGAGCCTCTTGTTGATAATTATGAATACTGTATTTAGTTGTGTATAGTACACATTTATATTTAGTATGGTGGGCGACGTGGTCATGATCGTATGATAGTTGGATTTACAACTACCTTTGCAATCAGGCTCATCATCACTAAAGTTGTGAGTTCGAATCCCACTCATGGCAAGTTGTACACAACACATTATGTGATAAAGTTTGTCAGTGGTTTTCTTTGGGTACTCTGGTTTCCTTCACCAATAAAACTGACTGCCACAGTATAATTGAAATATTGTTGAAAGTTGTGATAAACACCATAACCCTTAACCTCCCCGTTTAGTATATTATATGTGCAATGTATAATACATACCCTTTCCATAACTGGTTGTATAATTTGTACTAATAGTATGTATTTTTTTATGATACTCACTTTTAAGCTAATTAACAAAAATTCTCCACAGACGGAGTACAATGTTTTATACACAAATGATTTCAGTGATCTCTGAATGCATTCTTTTGATAAAAAAAACCATTGACAACTTGGAAATAATTTATTCCTGAATTAACTTCTGACATGGCTTAGATACATGTAACTAATTAGAAATAAAATTTTTACAAGGAATATATTGTTTAATACTTTGTGACTTTATTTAAATCCATCTGCATCAATTTCCATTGATTGTATGACTATGACTTTATTTTTTCCCTTAGCCAAAATTTATTTTGGGAGCCTTAAAAATTCCCATAGTACATGCAATCCTAAGAGTACAAAATACAAAAGTATATCAACATTTTTTTTTATCAGTAATCAATATTTTTGATGGTAGCACACTGAAAAATGAATAATGTGAAATACCACCCATGCAACTTTATGCAACATGGTCCAAAGGGCTACATGAGCTATTGCAATTACTTAGTGTCTGTCATCATTTTGGTCGTTGATTAATGCACAGCTCTCCGAGAGTAATAAAACTACAGCCCAAATTTCATGTGTGCAATATCTCGCATCTGCATTTATTATATCAGTTATTAACTGTTGCTTACATTCTGGTATATAAACCACAAAAAGATCAAAGGAAAAGAATGCATTCATGTTATAATTGTTTTATACCTTTTTCTAAAACTAGTGATCCAATTGAAAGCAAACTTGGCTGGAATGTTCATTTTACAAGGCGTGCAATGTTTTATGTTAATTGGAAGTTCTGTAGTCATCACAGGACATATTTAACATAGAAACCTATGGGTTAAATTGTTTAGTGATGAACCAGCTGTAAGGAAACTTGTTTGGAACAGAACTCCATTGTAGAACATAATTTAATATTGGACCTTTTATAATAAAGGACTACACCAGGCACATTATGTAAACAAAGGGAATGATTGTTGTTCAACTCCAAGTAGGTGAGTGAGTGTTGTTTAATGCCAAGTGAGTAATTTATCTGTTATATCACCATGGTGATAACAAGTTACTATATGTTAAATCATGGTGATAACAAGTTACTATCTGTTATATCATGGTGATAACAAGTTATTATCTGTTATATCATGGTGATAACAAGTCAATTTATCTGTTATATCATGGTGATAACAAGTCAATTTATCTGTTATATCATGGTGATAACAAATCAATTTATCTGTTATATCATGGTGATAACAAGTTACTATCTGTTATATCATGGTGATAACAAGTTATTATCTGTAATATCATGGTGATAACAAGTTACTATCTGTTATATCATGGTGATAACAAATCAATTTATCTGTTATATCATGTTGATAACAAGTCAATTTATCTGTTATATCATGGTGATAACAAATCAATTTATCTGTTATATCATGGTGATAACAAATCAATTTATCTGTTATATCATGGTGATAACAAGTTACTTTTTGATACCTGCATAGTACTAGGTGTACTTGATACATTATGTGATAAAGTTTGTCAGTGACATGTGGCAGATTTGTGGTTTTCTCCAACAATAAAATTGAGTGCCACAATATTACTGGAATATTGTAGAAAGTGGCATTAAACACCATAACCCCTGCATTGAACTAGACAAAACTTTGAGCTGGATTTTTCTACAGCTTTTAACTCACTGCAACAACAATCTACACACTCCAATCACCAACGTCTTAATTATGTATTAATGCTGCATACTTAGAACTAAATACCAAGTTTGTAGTCTTCAGGGATTAAACACATTATATTTCATCTTAGAGACAAGAATGATAACCAATACCTAACAGAAATAGTTGTGCCGTTTTACAATAAGCTCCTACGATGTATGAAACAATTAAATCATCTACCTACTACTAATTTTGTGAGGTGTTGTCTGAAAAGATGTTTTTCCATTTGATCGGATTATTGATTGTTGTTTAACATCGTATGAGCATTGTTCAGCTATATTCCTGACGAGAACAAATTTACAAATAAAAAAACATGTAAGTCAATAGGTGGTACTGTTATGGGTCCTATGGACATGCATCTGGATTGTCACAGGCTACCAATATATGATCACTTGACAACCTGCAGGATACCAACAATTAGTAGAGCTACCTCCTTATAAACATTCTTATTATTTGCTCTACAAGTTGTCTTATAACACAAACAGCAGATGCCTCTTTTGGAGTTGTACCCCTCAGTAAAGAATTAAGTCATATTTTTATAGCTCTTAGGTGCTATAGAGAAGAGAGATATTGAAAAACGTGCAATATCACTGACAGAAGATCACACAACTGATGTCAAAAACTTATACGAAAGCATTAATTATGGAATGGAGTACATGATTGTTGCTTAACACGAATGCACAATTTTTCAGTTATATCATGGCAAGAACAAGTTTTTTGATGAGATGATGATGTCAGTTTTGTACGAGACTAACACGCTGAGTGAGATTTGCATAGTGCTCGCACACTGATGAGACAACAGTCCACACATAGACATGTCACTCCACTTGGGACACATCCTGACTCCAAACCAACCACGTATCTAGACTCTGGACAAACCAGTCTTATTTTCCTACTCCTTAATGCTGTGTGCTTAGCAGAGAAACAACAAATGCCAATTTTATACTCCTTGGTTTGACCTGACCAGGGGTCCAGCAACGATCTACTGCATGAAGGGAATGGAATCAAAATGAATGGATTCATATAATGACATATAAATAATCTCCTTTTCTTGTTTTTAATTATGTGATTTTTTTAATAATGATATAGTACATGACTGAAAAAAAAAAAAATAATAAAGTGAGAACCAATCAGGTTCCTAGTTCTTCAATCTTTCTACGTTTATCTGATGCTTCTTCTGTGCCTTCGGTTTGTCTCTTGTTTTTGTTATTGTTCCAAAGTTTATCAAATGTAACAATTATACAAGTCATATTATCACATCCTGTGCCATCACCCAGTGTGTTGGGGGCCAAGCATCTGTCAAAAAGCTGAAAATCAAAAACAGAACAAAACTCAAAATGTTAATGATTAGATTTATTTCAGTATACTCTGATAGAACTTACATTTATGTATTCCAATTTTTGTTGATTGCTTATCAAAGACATAATCATGGTTTTTTTAAATTGGTGGATTCCAAATTTCCGACAAAAAATAATTACAGATATATTATACTCTTGTGAATTTTAAAATTTGTGGATTGGTTGAACAACAAAAACCACAAAAATTGGTTCCTCATGAATTAAGTTTTTGACAGTATTCGACAAGAAAGGATACAGATGTAAATGAACATGAAGAAAGTCTGGAAAGTAAGAAATATCAAGTTGTGGAACAGTGCTCTTCATATCACTCGCAGTAAGTGTTTCAGAAATAATGGGTTACTGGTACTTTCCAATAACATTTCTGTTACCACGAGTGATTGTTGTTACCGTTTTTTGGTACGTATAGAACGCAATCTTATGCTTTCAAATGATAATTTGTAGGTGCAGTGCGTTTTATGCATAAGAGCAAGTATCAGACACTTTTTTTCAGGTCATGCAGAGAGTTGCTGGTAGCATAGCTTCGAGTTCACGACCGTCAATATTCCCAATGATCGACAAATTCATGTTCAAATAACATTAATTGTGTTCATTATACATGTGTTATTTAAAATAAAATTGTATAAAAATTGTATTTATTGCTTGTTCATTGCCTTTTTGAAAGGTTTGTAAATATGTATTTATTCTCAATGTTTGTCAATAATCAAACTTGTGCATTGGTGTTGTTGTTCGGAACTAATTGTCCATGAATGCAGGAATAACTGTCAAATGTTTGCTATCAGACGTGTGATATTTTACCTTTTTTTCAATCTCATTTTTTCCTGCAGTGAAATTACATGTGTTTGGGTATTGAACCGTTGTTTGATTTATCGATTTTTACAGCAGTTGACAAGGTCAAGGACTGTATATTGTATAACAAGGTATGAAAAGATAATTGAACATACTGGGACACCTGTCAATATTATATACTATATTGTAGCATTGTTACAATATGAGTACACTTCAAAAGAAATTATAATCAGGTCTCAATTAATGTTATTACTTTTGTATTGTTTTCTCTTTATTTGAATCGATCGCAATTACTTCCTATTACAAGCTTGACCCAAGCTTGCCTATCTTTGATCACATGAACGGTTCATTATTTGATGAATTTACTGATTAAAGATTAAACATATATACATATTTATTATTTAAAACAACCAAAATTCACGTGAAGAACGACCAAAAAAATTCAACTGCTTCATCTGTATCATTTTCATTGCCATTTTGAACTTGTTTTCAAATTAAACATTAGCAATAAACTTCCTGCATTCACAAAACAGCTAATTTTCGCTTGCAAAATCTAGAATAATCGGTTTAAACTCTTTTAACAAAACTAATTTAACATTTCCCTGACTAAAATTTATCAAAAATACATCGATTAACAAATACTTGATCTGTGGTAAGCAGTATTTTGCCGTTTGAACAAGGATTTCTGCCGTGAATGTTTTACTGAATCTCCTTGCGTTCTATAGATAGGAACTAGAATTTCCCCCAGATTTTTTGGGGAGGAAAGGGGGTGCATTCTATGCACCAGTGTGTTTAATAGAGACAAAAAGATGGCAAACACCAAATGAACAATTTTTCAACTATAGAATGGCAAGAACAAGTTATATTTAATGAGATAATGATAATGTCTGCTTTGTACTAGACCAAAACTTTTAGTTGATAGACATGTCGCTCTATTTGGACAGATTATCCTGATTCCAAGCCTTTGGTCTTACTCCTTAATGCTGAGAAACAATAATTACCAATTTATAGTCTTTGGTTTGAACCGATACTGGCCAACCCGTGATCTCCATGCTCAAAGTTTTTTTTGGTAAATTTCCTTTTTATGTTATGCTAATATATCCCTCATATTTACACTACCTGTTCACAAATAGAAGACAACTGCTTTTTATTCTCTTCTTCTTTCATTTTTTCCCTTACAAAATCAACAACCTCTTGACTGGTCATAGAGTTCCTAAAATTAAATTCAATAAAAAAATTATACACACAATGAAACTTTAAATATTCATAAATAACAGGTTTGCTGTCTATGGTCATATAACTGTTTCAGGTTGAAATCTCGGTGCCCTTGGTCACATGGTAGTAGGATTTACCTCTCATTTCAGCATTAGCATCCATGGAGAGTTAACGGTGCACTTAATATAATCAAGTTTGTCGGATAGGGATTAATATAAGTTCTTGCAACTTGTTTCCCAATCCTATTAATTACTTCCTATCATGTAATGTATATAGTTTAATATTGTAATGCTATGTTGAATTAATTAATAATATATGTTTAAACTAAGTTTGTCAGAACATTCAAGCTAACACTGTGATTCAGATAAATATCTTGGCCATTTTGATTTTTTTTTTTTGTCAAGGGGGAGGTTTGGCACTTTAAAATCTGATTCAACCCACCATTTCTTTAGAAATGCCTGTACCAAGTCAGGGTCATTACGGTTTTCAGTTTTCCGGTTGTTGACTGATTTTGTCTGTTTATATACTTATGAGTTTTGACTTTCCCTTTGTAAGATTGCTCGGAGTTCGGTAATTTTGTTATTACCCTTATTTGTTATTGTAATTTATTTAATTATTGTAACAGGAAATAAATTGCTAAAATTAATATTAATATACTGCTTAAGCCTATGAAAACTCAGAAGTGGAACAGGACAACAATTGCTTATGGAATTTTTTTTTATGTAAGATAGAGGAGATGGGTCTGAGAATCTAAAAATTAAGTTGAAAGTACCCTTTAATTTTATTATATCAAATATCCTCCTCCCAGATTATATCAAAGCTGTTGTCTTAATGTGATGCAAAAGTTCACAATACAATTATGCAAAAATATAATAAGAACATGTCTTCAGAGTCACATTGTCCAATCAGCAACGAGACTACAAAATCTTCATGGAAAACTTAAAGGGAAGTAACTCAACATAAAATGTGTCTTTATATTAAACATTAGATATAACAAAATATCTTTTAAATTAAAATAATAAATAGCATAGTCATACAGATGGTGGAACACTGATATAGTTTTTTTTAAAGAAAACCAGAGGCTCTCAAGAGCCTGTATCGCTCACCTGGTTATAAAAAAAACCAATTGGTCCTATGTAAAAACTATGTCCTGCAGTGGTAGTCATCTTGAAATTACGATCAACATAAAAAACACAAAGTTTGTAAAGGACCTTCCAATGATTGATGCACAGTTTAGGTTCAATCAGTGCAATAGCTTCAGAGAAGAATATATTTCTGTATTTTCCCCATATGGTCCTGTGTTAATACTATGACCTGTGGTGGCAGCCATCTTGGATTTCCGATCGGCATAACAAACAGAAACTTTGTAGAGGACCTTCCAATGATCATTCCTGCGCAGTTTGGTTTCAACTGTCCTAGTGGTTTCAGAGAAGAAGCGTTTTGAAACATTTTCCCCATAGGGTCCAATGTTAAACTAGGTCCTGCCGTAGCCGCCATTTTGAATTTCATATCGGAACAAAAAACCTAAAGTTTGTAGAGGACCATCCAATGAACATTCATGTACAGTTTGGCTTTAATCATATTTGTAGTTTCTGAGAAGAAGGCATTTGAACATTTTCCCATAGGGTCCAATGTTAATCTATGTCCTGCGGTGGCGGCCATCTTGGATTTCCGATCGGCATAAAAAACATAAAATTTGTAGAGGACCTTCCAATGATCATTCCTGGGCAGTTTGGTTTCAACTGTCCAAGTGGTTTCAGAGAAGAAGCATTTTGAAACATTTTTCCCATAGGGTCCAATGTTAAACTAAGTCCTGCCGTAGCCGCCATTTTGAATTTCATATCGGAACAAAAAACCTTAAGATTGTAGAGGACCATCCAATGAACATTCATGTACAGTTTGGCTTTAATCATATTTGTAGTTTCTGAGAAGAAGGCATTTGAATATTTTCCCATAGGGTCCAATGTTAATCTATGTCCTGCGGTGGCGGCCATCTTGAATTTTCGATCGGCATAAAAAAACAGAAACTTTGTAGAGGACCTTCCAATGATCATTCCTGGGCAGTTTGGTTTCAGAGAAGAAACGTTTTGAAACATTTTTCCCATAGGGTCCAATGTTAAACTAAGTCCTGCCGTAGCTGCCATTTTGAATTTCATACCGGAACAAAAAACGTAAAGTTTGTAGAGGACCATCTAATGAACATTCATGTACAGTTTGGCTTTAATCATATTTGTAGTTTCTGAGAAGAAGGCATTTGAATATTTTCCCATAGGGTCCAATGTTAATCTATGTCCTGCGGTGGCGGCCATCTTGGATTTTCGATCGGCATAAAAAACACACACTGTGTAGAGGACCTTCCAATGATCATTCCTGGGCAGTTTGGTTTCAACTGTCCAAGTGGTTTCAGAGAAGAAGCATTTTGAAACATTTTTCCCATAGGGTCCAATGTTAAACTAAGTCCTGCGGTAGCCGCCATTTTGAATTTCATATCGGAACAAAAAACCTTAAGATTGTAGAGGACCATCCAATGAACATTCATGTACAGTTTGGCTTTAATCATATTTGTAGTTTCTGAGAAGAAGGCATTTGAATATTTTCCCATAGGGTCCAATGTTAATCTATGTATTGCGGTGGCGGCCATCTCGGATTTCCGATCGGCATAAAAAACATAAAATTTGTAGAGGACCTTCCAATGATCATTCCTGGGCAGTTTGGTTTCAACTGTCCAAGTGGTTTCAGAGAAGAAGCATTTTGAAACATTTTCCCCATAGGGTCCAATGTTAAACTAAGTCCTGCCGTAGCCGCCATTTTGAATTTCATACCGGAACAAAAAACCTAAAGTTTGTAGAGGACCATCTAATGAACATTCATGTACAGTTTGGCTTTAATCATATTTGTAGTTTCTGAGAAGAAGGCATTTGAATATTTTCCCATAGGGTCCAATGTTAATCTATGTATTGCGGTGGCAGCCATCTTGGATTTCCGATCGGCATAAAAAACAGAAAATTTGTAGAGGACCTTCCAATGATCATTCCTGGGCAGTTTGGTTTCAACTGTCCAAGTGGTTTCAGAGAAGAAGCATTTTGAAACATTTTTCCCATAGGGTCCAATGTTAAACTAAGTCCTGCCGTAGCCGCCATTTTGAATTTCATATCGGAACAAAAAACCTTAAGATTGTAGAGGACCATCCAATGAACATTCATGCACAGTTTGGCTTTAATCATATTTGTAGTTTCTGAGAAGAAGGCATTTGAATATTTTCCCATAGGGTCCAATGTTAATCTATGTCCTGCGGTGGCGGCCATCTTGGATTTCCGATCGGCATAAAAAACAGAAAATTTGTAGAGGACCTTCCAATGATCATTCCTGGGCAGTTTGGTTTCAACTGTCCAAGTGGTTTCAGAGAAGAAGCATTTTGAAACATTTTTCCCATAGGGTCCAATGTTAAACTAAGTCCTGCCGTAGCCGCCATTTTGAATTTCATATCGGAACAAAAAACCTTAAGATTGTAGAGGACCATCCAATGAACATTCATGTACAGTTTGGCTTTAATCATATTTGTAGTTTCTGAGAAGAAGGCATTTGAATATTTTCCCATAGGGTCCAATGTTAATCTATGTCCTGCGGTGGCGGCCATCTTGGATTTCCGATCGGCATAAAAAACGGAAAATTTGTAGAGGACCTTCCAATGATCATTCCTGGGCAGTTTGGTTTCAACTGTCCAAGTGGTTTCAGAGAAGAAGCATTTTGAAACATTTTTCCCATAGGGTCCAATGTTAAACTAAGTCCTGCCGTAGCTGCCATTTTGAATTTCATATCGGAACAAAAAACCTTAAGATTGTAGAGGACCATCCAATGAACATTCATGTACAGTTTGGCTTTAATCATATCTGTAGTTTCTGAGAAGAAGGCATTTGAATATTTTCCCATAGGGTCCAATGTTAATCTATGTCCTGCGGTGGCGGCCATCTTGGATTTTCGATCGGCATAAAAAACACACACTGTGTAGAGGACCTTCCAATGATCATTCCTGGGCAGTTTGGTTTCAACTGTCCAAGTGGTTTCAGAGAAGAAGCATTTTGAAACATTTTTCCCATAGGGTCCAATGTTAAACTAAGTCCTGCGGTAGCCGCCATTTTGAATTTCATATCGGAACAAAAAACCTTAAGATTGTAGAGGACCATCCAATGAACATTCATGTACAGTTTGGCTTTAATCATATTTGTAGTTTCTGAGAAGAAGGCATTTGAATATTTTCCCATAGGGTCCAATGTTAATCTATGTATTGCGGTGGCGGCCATCTCGGATTTCCGATCGGCATAAAAAACATAAAATTTGTAGAGGACCTTCCAATGATCATTCCTGGGCAGTTTGGTTTCAACTGTCCAAGTGGTTTCAGAGAAGAAGCATTTTGAAACATTTTTCCCATAGGGTCCAATGTTAAACTAAGTCCTGCCGTAGCCGCCATTTTGAATTTCATACCGGAACAAAAAACCTAAAGTTTGTAGAGGACCATCTAATGAACATTCATGTACAGTTTGGCTTTAATCATATTTGTAGTTTCTGAGAAGAAGGCATTTGAATATTTTCCCATAGGGTCCAATGTTAATCTATGTATTGCGGTGGCAGCCATCTTGGATTTCCGATCGGCATAAAAAACATAAAATTTGTAGAGGACCTTCCAATGATCATTCCTGGGCAGTTTGGTTTCAACTGTCCAAGTGGTTTCAGAGAAGAAGCATTTTGAAACATTTTTCCCATAGGGTCCAATGTTAAACTAAGTCCTGCCGTAGCCGCCATTTTGAATTTCATATCGGAACAAAAAACCTTAAGATTGTAGAGGACCATCCAATGAACATTCATGCACAGTTTGGCTTTAATCATATTTGTAGTTTCTGAGAAGAAGGCATTTGAATATTTTCCCATAGGGTCCAATGTTAATCTATGTCCTGCGGTGGCGGCCATCTTGGATTTCCGATCGGCATAAAAAACAGAAAATTTGTAGAGGACCTTCCAATGATCATTCCTGGGCAGTTTGGTTTCAACTGTCCAAGTGGTTTCAGAGAAGAAGCATTTTGAAACATTTTTCCCATAGGGTCCAATGTTAAACTAAGTCCTGCCGTAGCCGCCATTTTGAATTTCATATCGGAACAAAAAACCTTAAGATTGTAGAGGACCATCCAATGAACATTCATGTACAGTTTGGCTTTAATCATATTTGTAGTTTCTGAGAAGAAGGCATTTGAATATTTTCCCATAGGGTCCAATGTTAATCTATGTCCTGCGGTGGCGGCCATCTTGGATTTCCGATCGGCATAAAAAACGGAAAATTTGTAGAGGACCTTCCAATGATCATTCCTGGGCAGTTTGGTTTCAACTGTCCAAGTGGTTTCAGAGAAGAAGCATTTTGAAACATTTTTCCCATAGGGTCCAATGTTAAACTAAGTCCTGCCGTAGCCGCCATTTTGAATTTCATATCGGAACAAAAAACCTTAAGATTGTAGAGGACCATCCAATGAACATTCATGTACAGTTTGGCTTTAATCATATCTGTAGTTTCTGAGAAGAAGGCATTTGAATATTTTCCCATAGGGTCCAATGTTAATCTATGTCCTGCGGTGGCGGCCATCTTGGATTTTCGATCGGCATAAAAAACACACACTGTGTAGAGGACCTTCCAATGATCATTCCTGGGCAGTTTGGTTTCAACTGTCCAAGTGGTTTCAGAGAAGAAGCATTTTGAAACATTTTTCCCATAGGGTCCAATGTTAAACTAAGTCCTGCGGTAGCCGCCATTTTGAATTTCATATCGGAACAAAAAACCTTAAGATTGTAGAGGACCATCCAATGAACATTCATGTACAGTTTGGCTTAAATCATATTTGTAGTTTCTGAGAAGAAGGCATTTGAATATTTTCCCATAGGGTCCAATGTTAATCTATGTCCTGCGGTGGCGGCCATCTTGGATTTCCGATCGGCATAAAAAACAGAAAATTTGTAGAGGACCTTCCAATGATCATTCCTGGGCAGTTTGGTTTCAACTGTCCAAGTGGTTTCAGAGAAGAAGCATTTTGAAACATTTTTCCCATAGGGTCCAATGTTAAACTAAGTCCTGCCGTAGCCGCCATTTTGAATTTCATATCGGAACAAAAAACCTTAAGATTGTAGAGGACCATCCAATGAACATTCATGTACAGTTTGGCTTTAATCATATTTGTAGTTTCTGAGAAGAAGGCATTTGAATATTTTCCCATAGGGTCCAATGTTAATCTATGTCCTGCGGTGGCGGCCATCTTGGATTTCCGATCGGCATAAAAAACGGAAAATTTGTAGAGGACCTTCCAATGATCATTCCTGGGCAGTTTGGTTTCAACTGTCCAAGTGGTTTCAGAGAAGAAGCATTTTGAAACATTTTTCCCATAGGGTCCAATGTTAAACTAAGTCCTGCCGTAGCCGCCATTTTGAATTTCATATCGGAACAAAAAACCTTAAGATTGTAGAGGACCATCCAATGAACATTCATGTACAGTTTGGCTTTAATCATATCTGTAGTTTCTGAGAAGAAGGCATTTGAATATTTTCCCATAGGGTCCAATGTTAATCTATGTCCTGCGGTGGCGGCCATCTTGGATTTTCGATCGGCATAAAAAACACACACTGTGTAGAGGACCTTCCAATGATCATTCCTGGGCAGTTTGGTTTCAACTGTCCAAGTGGTTTCAGAGAAGAAGCATTTTGAAACATTTTTCCCATAGGGTCCAATGTTAAACTAAGTCCTGCGGTAGCCGCCATTTTGAATTTCATATCGGAACAAAAAACCTTAAGATTGTAGAGGACCATCCAATGAACATTCATGTACAGTTTGGCTTAAATCATATTTGTAGTTTCTGAGAAGAAGGCATTTGAATATTTTCCCATAGGGTCCAATGTTAATCTATGTATTGCGGTGGCGGCCATCTCGGATTTCCGATCGGCATAAAAAACATAAAATTTGTAGAGGACCTTCCAATGATCATTCCTGGGCAGTTTGGTTTCAACTGTCCAAGTGGTTTCAGAGAAGAAGCATTTTGAAACATTTTTCCCATAGGGTCCAATGTTAAACTAAGTCCTGCCGTAGCCGCCATTTTGAATTTCATACCGGAACAAAAAACCTAAAGTTTGTAGAGGACCATCTAATGAACATTCATGTACAGTTTGGCTTTAATCATATTTGTAGTTTCTGAGAAGAAGGCATTTGAATATTTTCCCATAGGGTCCAATGTTAATCTATGTATTGCGGTGGCAGCCATCTTGGATTTCCGATCGGCATAAAAAACATAAAATTTGTAGAGGACCTTCCAATGATCATTCCTGGGCAGTTTGGTTTCAACTGTCCAAGTGGTTTCAGAGAAGAAGCATTTTGAAACATTTTTCCCATAGGGTCCAATGTTAAACTAAGTCCTGCCGTAGCCGCCATTTTGAATTTCATATCGGAACAAAAAACCTTAAGATTGTAGAGGACCATCCAATGAACATTCATGCACAGTTTGGCTTTAATCATATTTGTAGTTTCTGAGAAGAAGGCATTTGAATATTTTCCCATAGGGTCCAATGTTAATCTATGTCCTGCGGTGGCGGCCATCTTGGATTTCCGATCGGCAAAAAAAACAGAAAATTTGTAGAGGACCTTCCAATGATCATTCCTGGGCAGTTTGGTTTCAACTGTCCAAGTGGTTTCAGAGAAGAAGCATTTTGAAACATTTTTCCCATAGGGTCCAATGTTAAACTAAGTCCTGCCGTAGCCGCCATTTTGAATTTCATATCGGAACAAAAAACCTTAAGATTGTAGAGGACCATCCAATGAACATTCATGTACAGTTTGGCTTTAATCATATCTGTAGTTTCTGAGAAGAAGGCATTTGAATATTTTCCCATAGGGTCCAATGTTAATCTATGTCCTGCGGTGGCGGCCATCTTGGATTTCCGATCGGCATAAAAAACGGAAAATTTGTAGAGGACCTTCCAATGATCATTCCTGGGCAGTTTGGTTTCAACTGTCCAAGTGGTTTCAGAGAAGAAGCATTTTGAAACATTTTTCCCATAGGGTCCAATGTTAAACTAAGTCCTGCCGTAGCCGCCATTTTGAATTTCATATCGGAACAAAAAACCTTAAGATTGTAGAGGACCATCCAATGAACATTCATGTACAGTTTGGCTTTAATCATATCTGTAGTTTCTGAGAAGAAGGCATTTGAATATTTTCCCATAGGGTCCAATGTTAATCTATGTCCTGCGGTGGTGGCCATCTTGGATTTCCGATCGGCATAAAAAACAAAAAATTTGTAGAGGACCTTCCAATGATCATTCCTGGGCAGTTTGGTTTCAACTGTCCAAGTGGTTTCAGAGAAGAAGCATTTTGAAACATTTTCCCCATAAGGTTCAATGTTAAACTAAGTCCTGCCGTAGCCGCCATTTTGAATTTCATATCGGAACAAAAAACCTTAAGATTGTAGAGGACCATCCAATGAACATTCATGCACAGTTTGGCTTTAATCATATTTGTAGTTTCTGAGAAGAAGGCATTTGAATATTTTCCCATAGGGTCCAATGTTAATCTATGTATTGCGGTGGCGGCCATCTTGGATTTCCGATCGGCATAAAAAACAAAAAATTTGTAGAGGACCTTCCAATGATCATTCCTGGGCAGTTTGGTTTCAACTGTCCAAGTGGTTTCAGAGAAGAAGCATTTTGAAACATTTTTCCCATAGGGTCCAATGTTAAACTAAGTCCTGCCGTAGCCGCCATTTTGAATTTCATACCGGAACAAAAAACCTAAAGTTTGTAGAGGACCATCTAATGAACATTCATGTACAGTTTGGCTTTAATCATATTTGTAGTTTCTGAGAAGAAGGCATTTGAATATTTTCCCATAGGGTCCAATGTTAATCTATGTAATGCGGTGGCAGCCATCTTGGATTTCCGATCGGCATAAAAAACATAAAATTTGTAGAGGACCTTCCAATGATCATTCCTGGGCAGTTTGGTTTCAACTGTCCAAGTGGTTTCAGAGAAGAAGCATTTTGAAACATTTTTCCCATAGGGTCCAATGTTAAACTAAGTCCTGCCGTAGCCGCCATTTTGAATTTCATATCGGAACAAAATACCTTAAGATTGTAGAGGACCATCCAATGAACATTCATGTACAGTTTGGCTTTAATCATATTTGTAGTTTCTGAGAAGAAGGCATTTGAATATTTTCCCATAGGGTCCAATGTTAATCTATGTCCTGCGGTGGCGGCCATCTTGGATTTCCGATCGGCATAAAAAACAGAAAATTTGTAGAGGACCTTCCAATGATCATTCCTGGGCAGTTTGGTTTCAACTGTCCAAGTGGTTTCAGAGAAGAAGCATTTTGAAACATTTTTCCCATAGGGTCCAATGTTAAACTAAGTCCTGCCGTAGCCGCCATTTTGAATTTCATATCGGAACAAAAAACCTTAAGATTGTAGAGGACCATCCAATGAACATTCATGTACAGTTTGGCTTTAATCATATTTGTAGTTTCTGAGAAGAAGGCATTTGAATATTTTCCCATAGGGTCCAATGTTAATCTATGTATTGCGGTGGTGGCCATCTTGGATTTCCGATCGGCATAAAAAACAAAAAATTTGTAGAGGACCTTCCAATGATCATTCCTGGGCAGTTTGGTTTCAACTGTCCAAGTGGTTTCAGAGAAGAAGCATTTTGAAACATTTTTCCCATAGGGTCCAATGTTAAACTAAGTCCTGCCGTAGCCGCCATTTTGAATTTCATACCGGAACAAAAAACCTAAAGTTTGTAGAGGACCATCTAATGAACATTCATGTACAGTTTGGCTTTAATCATATTTGTAGTTTCTGAGAAGAAGGCATCTGAATATTTTCCCATAGGGTCCAATGTTAATCTATGTAATGCGGTGGCAGCCATCTTGGATTTCCGATCGGCATAAAAAACAGAAAATTTGTAGAGGACCTTCCAATGATCATTCCTGGGCAGTTTGGTTTCAACTGTCCAAGTGGTTTCAGAGAAGAAGCATTTTGAAACATTTTTCCCATAGGGTCCAATGTTAAACTAAGTCCTGCCGTAGCCGGCATTTTGAATTTCATATCGGAACAAAAAACCTTAAGATTGTAGAGGACCATCCAATGAACATTCATGTACAGTTTGGCTTTAATCATATTTGTAGTTTCTGAGAAGAAGGCATTTGAATATTTTCCCATAGGGTCCCATGTTAATCTATGTCCTGCGGTGGTGGCCATCTTGGATTTCCGATCGGCATAAAAAACAGAAAATTTGTAGAGGACCTTCCAATGATCATTCCTGGGCAGTTTGGTTTCAACTGTCCAAGTGGTTTCAGAGAAGAAGCATTTTAAAACATTTTCCCCATAAGGTTCAATGTTAAACTAAGTCCTGCCGTAGCCGCCATTTTGAATTTCATATCGGAACAAAAAACCTTAAGATTGTAGAGGACCATCCAATGAACATTCATGTACAGTTTGGCTTTAATCATATTTGTAGTTTCTGAGAAGAAGGCATTTGAATATTTTCCCATAGGGTCCAATGTTAATCTATGTCCTGCGGTGGCGGCCATCTTGGATTTCCGATCGGCATAAAAAACAGAAAATTTGTAGAGGACCTTCCAATGATCATTCCTGGGCAGTTTGGTTTCAACTGTCCAAGTGGTTTCAGAGAAGAAGCATTTTGAAACATTTTCCCCATAAGGTTCAATGTTAAACTAAGTCCTGCCGTAGCCGCCATTTTGAATTTCATATCGGAACAAAAAACCTTAAGATTGTAGAGGACCATCCAATGAACATTCATGCACAGTTTGGCTTTAATCATATTTGTAGTTTCTGAGAAGAAGGCATTTGAATATTTTCCCATAGGGTCCAATGTTAATCTATGTCCTGCGGTGGCGGCCATCTTGGATTTCCGATCGGCATAAAAAACAGAAAATTTGTAGAGGACCTTCCAATGATCATTCCTGGGCAGTTTGGTTTCAACTGTCCAAGTGGTTTCAGAGAAGAAGCATTTTGAAACATTTTTCCCATAGGGTCCAATGTTAAACTAAGTCCTGCCGTAGCCGCCATTTTGAATTTCATATCGGAACAAAAAACCTTAAGATTGTAGAGGACCATCCAATGAACATTCATGTACAGTTTGGCTTTAATCATATTTGTAGTTTCTGAGAAGAAGGCATTTGAATATTTTCCCATAGGGTCCAATGTTAATCTATGTCCTGCGGTGGCGGCCATCTTGGATTTCCGATCGGCATAAAAAACGGAAAATTTGTAGAGGACCTTCCAATGATCATTCCTGGGCAGTTTGGTTTCAACTGTCCAAGTGGTTTCAGAGAAGAAGCATTTTGAAACATTTTTCCCATAGGGTCCAATGTTAAACTAAGTCCTGCCGTAGCCGCCATTTTGAATTTCATATCGGAACAAAAAACCTTAAGATTGTAGAGGACCATCCAATGAACATTCATGTACAGTTTGGCTTTAATCATATCTGTAGTTTCTGAGAAGAAGGCATTTGAATATTTTCCCATAGGGTCCAATGTTAATCTATGTCCTGCGGTGGTGGCCATCTTGGATTTCCGATCGGCATAAAAAACAAAAAATTTGTAGAGGACCTTCCAATGATCATTCCTGGGCAGTTTGGTTTCAACTGTCCAAGTGGTTTCAGAGAAGAAGCATTTTGAAACATTTTCCCCATAAGGTTCAATGTTAAACTAAGTCCTGCCGTAGCCGCCATTTTGAATTTCATATCGGAACAAAAAACCTTAAGATTGTAGAGGACCATCCAATGAACATTCATGCACAGTTTGGCTTTAATCATATTTGTAGTTTCTGAGAAGAAGGCATTTGAATATTTTCCCATAGGGTCCAATGTTAATCTATGTATTGCGGTGGCGGCCATCTTGGATTTCCGATCGGCATAAAAAACAAAAAATTTGTAGAGGACCTTCCAATGATCATTCCTGGGCAGTTTGGTTTCAACTGTCCAAGTGGTTTCAGAGAAGAAGCATTTTGAAACATTTTTCCCATAGGGTCCAATGTTAAACTAAGTCCTGCCGTAGCCGCCATTTTGAATTTCATACCGGAACAAAAAACCTAAAGTTTGTAGAGGACCATCTAATGAACATTCATGTACAGTTTGGCTTTAATCATATTTGTAGTTTCTGAGAAGAAGGCATTTGAATATTTTCCCATAGGGTCCAATGTTAATCTATGTATTGCGGTGGCAGCCATCTTGGATTTCCGATCGGCATAAAAAACAAAAAATTTGTAGAGGACCTTCCAATGATCATTCCTGGGCAGTTTGGTTTCAACTGTCCAAGTGGTTTCAGAGAAGAAGCATTTTGAAACATTTTTCCCATAGGGTCCAATGTTAAACTAAGTCCTGCCGTAGCCGCCATTTTGAATTTCATACCGGAACAAAAAACCTAAAGTTTGTAGAGGACCATCTAATGAACATTCATGTACAGTTTGGCTTTAATCATATTTGTAGTTTCTGAGAAGAAGGCATTTGAATATTTTCCCATAGGGTCCAATGTTAATCTATGTAATGCGGTGGCAGCCATCTTGGATTTCCGATCGGCATAAAAAACATAAAATTTGTAGAGGACCTTCCAATGATCATTCCTGGGCAGTTTGGTTTCAACTGTCCAAGTGGTTTCAGAGAAGAAGCATTTTGAAACATTTTTCCCATAGGGTCCAATGTTAAACTAAGTCCTGCCGTAGCCGCCATTTTGAATTTCATATCGGAACAAAATACCTTAAGATTGTAGAGGACCATCCAATGAACATTCATGTACAGTTTGGCTTTAATCATATTTGTAGTTTCTGAGAAGAAGGCATTTGAATATTTTCCCATAGGGTCCAATGTTAATCTATGTCCTGCGGTGGCGGCCATCTTGGATTTCCGATCGGCATAAAAAACAGAAAATTTGTAGAGGACCTTCCAATGATCATTCCTGGGCAGTTTGGTTTCAACTGTCCAAGTGGTTTCAGAGAAGAAGCATTTTGAAACATTTTTCCCATAGGGTCCAATGTTAAACTAAGTCCTGCCGTAGCCGCCATTTTGAATTTCATATCGGAACAAAAAACCTTAAGATTGTAGAGGACCATCCAATGAACATTCATGTACAGTTTGGCTTTAATCATATTTGTAGTTTCTGAGAAGAAGGCATTTGAATATTTTCCCATAGGGTCCAATGTTAATCTATGTATTGCGGTGGTGGCCATCTTGGATTTCCGATCGGCATAAAAAACAAAAAATTTGTAGAGGACCTTCCAATGATCATTCCTGGGCAGTTTGGTTTCAACTGTCCAAGTGGTTTCAGAGAAGAAGCATTTTGAAACATTTTTCCCATAGGGTCCAATGTTAAACTAAGTCCTGCCGTAGCCGCCATTTTGAATTTCATACCGGAACAAAAAACCTAAAGTTTGTAGAGGACCATCTAATGAACATTCATGTACAGTTTGGCTTTAATCATATTTGTAGTTTCTGAGAAGAAGGCATCTGAATATTTTCCCATAGGGTCCAATGTTAATCTATGTAATGCGGTGGCAGCCATCTTGGATTTCCGATCGGCATAAAAAACAGAAAATTTGTAGAGGACCTTCCAATGATCATTCCTGGGCAGTTTGGTTTCAACTGTCCAAGTGGTTTCAGAGAAGAAGCATTTTGAAACATTTTTCCCATAGGGTCCAATGTTAAACTAAGTCCTGCCGTAGCCGGCATTTTGAATTTCATATCGGAACAAAAAACCTTAAGATTGTAGAGGACCATCCAATGAACATTCATGTACAGTTTGGCTTTAATCATATTTGTAGTTTCTGAGAAGAAGGCATTTGAATATTTTCCCATAGGGTCCCATGTTAATCTATGTCCTGCGGTGGTGGCCATCTTGGATTTCCGATCGGCATAAAAAACAGAAAATTTGTAGAGGACCTTCCAATGATCATTCCTGGGCAGTTTGGTTTCAACTGTCCAAGTGGTTTCAGAGAAGAAGCATTTTAAAACATTTTCCCCATAAGGTTCAATGTTAAACTAAGTCCTGCCGTAGCCGCCATTTTGAATTTCATATCGGAACAAAAAACCTTAAGATTGTAGAGGACCATCCAATGAACATTCATGTACAGTTTGGCTTTAATCATATTTGTAGTTTCTGAGAAGAAGGCATTTGAATATTTTCCCATAGGGTCCAATGTTAATCTATGTCCTGCGGTGGCGGCCATCTTGGATTTCCGATCGGCATAAAAAACAGAAAATTTGTAGAGGACCTTCCAATGATCATTCCTGGGCAGTTTGGTTTCAACTGTCCAAGTGGTTTCAGAGAAGAAGCATTTTGAAACATTTTCCCCATAAGGTTCAATGTTAAACTAAGTCCTGCCGTAGCCGCCATTTTGAATTTCATATCGGAACAAAAAACCTTAAGATTGTAGAGGACCATCCAATGAACATTCATGCACAGTTTGGCTTTAATCATATTTGTAGTTTCTGAGAAGAAGGCATTTGAATATTTTCCCATAGGGTCCAATGTTAATCTATGTCCTGCGGTGGCGGCCATCTTGGATTTCCGATCGGCATAAAAAACAGAAAATTTGTAGAGGACCTTCCAATGATCATTCCTGGGCAGTTTGGTTTCAACTGTCCAAGTGGTTTCAGAGAAGAAGCATTTTGAAACATTTTTCCCATAGGGTCCAATGTTAAACTAAGTCCTGCCGTAGCCGCCATTTTGAATTTCATATCGGAACAAAAAACCTTAAGATTGTAGAGGACCATCCAATGAACATTCATGTACAGTTTGGCTTTAATCATATTTGTAGTTTCTGAGAAGAAGGCATTTGAATATTTTCCCATAGGGTCCAATGTTAATCTATGTCCTGCGGTGGCGGCCATCTTGGATTTCCGATCGGCATAAAAAACGGAAAATTTGTAGAGGACCTTCCAATGATCATTCCTGGGCAGTTTGGTTTCAACTGTCCAAGTGGTTTCAGAGAAGAAGCATTTTGAAACATTTTTCCCATAGGGTCCAATGTTAAACTAAGTCCTGCCGTAGCCGCCATTTTGAATTTCATATCGGAACAAAAAACCTTAAGATTGTAGAGGACCATCCAATGAACATTCATGTACAGTTTGGCTTTAATCATATCTGTAGTTTCTGAGAAGAAGGCATTTGAATATTTTCCCATAGGGTCCAATGTTAATCTATGTCCTGCGGTGGTGGCCATCTTGGATTTCCGATCGGCATAAAAAACAAAAAATTTGTAGAGGACCTTCCAATGATCATTCCTGGGCAGTTTGGTTTCAACTGTCCAAGTGGTTTCAGAGAAGAAGCATTTTGAAACATTTTCCCCATAAGGTTCAATGTTAAACTAAGTCCTGCCGTAGCCGCCATTTTGAATTTCATATCGGAACAAAAAACCTTAAGATTGTAGAGGACCATCCAATGAACATTCATGCACAGTTTGGCTTTAATCATATTTGTAGTTTCTGAGAAGAAGGCATTTGAATATTTTCCCATAGGGTCCAATGTTAATCTATGTATTGCGGTGGCGGCCATCTTGGATTTCCGATCGGCATAAAAAACAAAAAATTTGTAGAGGACCTTCCAATGATCATTCCTGGGCAGTTTGGTTTCAACTGTCCAAGTGGTTTCAGAGAAGAAGCATTTTGAAACATTTTTCCCATAGGGTCCAATGTTAAACTAAGTCCTGCCGTAGCCGCCATTTTGAATTTCATACCGGAACAAAAAACCTAAAGTTTGTAGAGGACCATCTAATGAACATTCATGTACAGTTTGGCTTTAATCATATTTGTAGTTTCTGAGAAGAAGGCATCTGAATATTTTCCCATAGGGTCCAATGTTAATCTATGTAATGCGGTGGCAGCCATCTTGGATTTCCGATCGGCATAAAAAACAGAAAATTTGTAGAGGACCTTCCAATGATCATTCCTGGGCAGTTTGGTTTCAACTGTCCAAGTGGTTTCAGAGAAGAAGCATTTTGAAACATTTTTCCCATAGGGTCCAATGTTAAACTAAGTCCTGCCGTAGCCGGCATTTTGAATTTCATATCGGAACAAAAAACCTTAAGATTGTAGAGGACCATCCAATGAACATTCATGTACAGTTTGGCTTTAATCATATTTGTAGTTTCTGAGAAGAAGGCATTTGAATATTTTCCCATAGGGTCCCATGTTAATTTATGTCCTGCGGTGGTGGCCATCTTGGATTTCCGATCGGCATAAAAAACAGAAAATTTGTAGAGGACCTTCCAATGATCATTCCTGGGCAGTTTGGTTTCAACTGTCCAAGTGGTTTCAGAGAAGAAGCATTTTAAAACATTTTCCCCATAAGGTTCAATGTTAAACTAAGTCCTGCCGTAGCCGCCATTTTGAATTTCATATCGGAACAAAAAACCTTAAGATTGTAGAGGACCATCCAATGAACATTCATGTACAGTTTGGCTTTAATCATATTTGTAGTTTCTGAGAAGAAGGCATTTGAATATTTTCCCATAGGGTCCAATGTTAATCTATGTCCTGCGGTGGCGGCCATCTTGGATTTCCGATCGGCATAAAAAACAGAAAATTTGTAGAGGACCTTCCAATGATCATTCCTGGGCAGTTTGGTTTCAACTGTCCAAGTGGTTTCAGAGAAGAAGCATTTTGAAACATTTTCCCCATAAGGTTCAATGTTAAACTAAGTCCTGCCGTAGCCGCCATTTTGAATTTCATATCGGAACAAAAAACCTTAAGATTGTAGAGGACCATCCAATGAACATTCATGTACAGTTTGGCTTTAATCATATTTGTAGTTTCTGAGAAGAAGGCATTTGAATATTTTCCCATAGGGTCCAATGTTAATCTATGTCCTGCGGGGGTGGCCATCTTGGATTTCCGATCGGCATAAAAAACAGAAAATTTGTAGAGGACCTTCCAATGATCATTCCTGGGCAGTTTGGTTTCAACTGTCCAAGTGGTTTCAGAGAAGAAGCATTTTGAAACATTTTCCCCATAAGGTTCAATGTTAAACTAAGTCCTGCCGTAGCCGCCATTTTGAATTTCATATCGGAACAAAAAACCTTAAGATTGTAGAGGACCATCCAATGAACATTCATGTACAGTTTGGCTTTAATCATATTTGTAGTTTCTGAGAAGAAGGCATTTGAATATTTTCCCATAGGGTCCAATGTTAATCTATGTATTGCGGTGGCGGCCATCTTGGATTTCCGATCAGCATAAAAAACAGAAAATTTGTAGAGGACCTTCCAATGATCATTCCTGGGCAGTTTGGTTTCAACTGTCCAAGTGGTTTCAGAGAAGAAGCATTTTGAAACATTTTTCCCATAGGGTCCAATGTTAAACTAAGTCCTGCCGTAGCCGCCATTTTGAATTTCATATCGGAACAAAAAACCTTAAGATTGTAGAGGACCATCCAATGAACATTCATGTAC
Organism: Bathymodiolus brooksi; assembly: GCA_963680875.1. NCBI lineage: Eukaryota > Metazoa > Mollusca > Bivalvia > Mytilida > Modiolidae > Bathymodiolus > Bathymodiolus brooksi. The sequence goes on from OY804575.1 coordinate 37,014,875, forward strand.
AGTTTGGCTTTAATCATATTTGTAGTTTCTGAGAAGAAGGCATTTGAATATTTTCCCATAGGGTCCAATGTTAATCTATGTATTGCGGTGGTGGCCATCTTGGATTTCCGATCGGCATAAAAAACAAAAAATTTGTAGAGGACCTTCCAATGATCATTCCTGGGCAGTTTGGTTTCAACTGTCCAAGTGGTTTCAGAGAAGAAGCATTTTGAAACATTTTTCCCATAGGGTCCAATGTTAAACTAAGTCCTGCCGTAGCCGCCATTTTGAATTTCATACCGGAACAAAAAACCTAAAGTTTGTAGAGGGCCATCTAATGAACATTCATGTACAGTTTGGCTTTAATCATATTTGTAGTTTCTGAGAAGAAGGCATTTGAATATTTTCCCATAGGGTCCAATGTTAATCTATGTCCTGCGGTGGCGGCCATTTTGGATTTTCGATCGGCATAAAAAACACACACCGTGTAGAGGACCTTCCAATGATCATTCCTGGGCAGTTTGGTTTCAACTGTCCAAGTGGTTTCAGAGAAGAAGCATTTTGAAACATTTTTCCCATAGGGTCCAATGTTAAACTAAGTCCTGCCGTAGCCGCCATTTTGAATTTCATACCGGAACAAAAAACCTAAAGTTTGTAGAGGACCATCTAATGAACATTCATGTACAGTTTGGCTTTAATCATATTTGTAGTTTCTGAGAAGAAGGCATTTGAATATTTTCCCATAGGGTCCAATGTTAATCTATGTAATGCGGTGGCAGCCATCTTGGATTTCCGATCGGCATAAAAAACAGAAACTTTGTAGAGGACCTTCTAATGATCATTCCTGGGCAGTTTGGTTTCAACTGTCCAAGTGGTTTCAGAGAAGAAGCATTTTGAAACATTTTTCCCATAGGGTCCAATGTTAAACTAAGTCCTGCCGTAGCCGCCATTTTGAATTTCATATCGGAACAAAAAACCTTAAGATTGTAGAGGACCATCCAATGAACATTCATGCACAGTTTGGCTTTAATCATATTTGTAGTTTCTGAGAAGAAGGCATTTGAATATTTTCCCATAGGGTCCAATGTTAATCTATGTCCTGCGGTGGCGGCCATCTTGGATTTCCGATCGGCATAAAAAACAGAAAATTTGTAGAGGACCTTCCAATGATCATTCCTGGGCAGTTTGGTTTCAACTGTCCAAGTGGTTTCAGAGAAGAAGCATTTTGAAACATTTTTCCCATAGGGTCCAATGTTAAACTAAGTCCTGCCGTAGCCGGCATTTTGAATTTCATATCGGAACAAAAAACCTTAAGATTGTAGAGGACCATCCAATGAACATTCATGTACAGTTTGGCTTTAATCATATTTGTAGTTTCTGAGAAGAAGGCATTTGAATATTTTCCCATAGGGTCCCATGTTAATCTATGTCCTGCGGTGGTGGCCATCTTGGATTTCCGATCGGCATAAAAAACAGAAAATTTGTAGAGGACCTTCCAATGATCATTCCTGGGCAGTTTGGTTTCAACTGTCCAAGTGGTTTCAGAGAAGAAGCATTTTGAAACATTTTCCCCATAAGGTTCAATGTTAAACTAAGTCCTGCCGTAGCCGCCATTTTGAATTTCATATCGGAACAAAAAACCTTAAGATTGTAGAGGACCATCCAATGAACATTCATGTACAGTTTGGCTTTAATCATATTTGTAGTTTCTGAGAAGAAGGCATTTGAATATTTTCCCATAGGGTCCAATGTTAATCTATGTATTGCGGTGGCGGCCATCTTGGATTTCCGATCAGCATAAAAAACAGAAAATTTGTAGAGGACCTTCCAATGATCATTCCTGGGCAGTTTGGTTTCAACTGTCCAAGTGGTTTCAGAGAAGAAGCATTTTGAAACATTTTTCCCATAGGGTCCAATGTTAAACTAAGTCCTGCCGTAGCCGCCATTTTGAATTTCATACCGGAACAAAAAACCTAAAGTTTGTAGAGGACCATCTAATGAACATTCATGTACAGTTTGGCTTTAATCATATTTGTAGTTTCTGAGAAGAAGGCATTTGAATATTTTCCCATAGGGTCCAATGTTAATCTATGTAATGCGGTGGCAGCCATCTTGGATTTCCGATCGGCATAAAAAACAAAAAATTTGTAGAGGACCTTCCAATGATCATTCCTGGGCAGTTTGGTTTCAACTGTCCAAGTGGTTTCAGAGAAGAAGCATTTTTCCCATAGGGTCCAATGTTAAACTAAGTCCTGCCGTAGCCGCCATTTTGAATTTCATATCGGAACAAAAAACCTTAAGATTGTAGAGGACCATCCAATGAACATTCATGTACAGTTTGGCTTTAATCATATTTGTAGTTTCTGAGAAGAAGGCATTTGAATATTTTCCCATAGGGTCCAATGTTAATCTATGTCCTGCGGTGGCGGCCATCTTGGATTTCCGATCGGCATAAAAAACAAAAAATTTGTAGAGGACCTTCCATTGATCATTCCTGGGCAGTTTGGTTTCAACTGTCCAAGTGGTTTCAGAGAAGAAGCATTTTGAAACATTTTTCCCATAGGGTCCAATGTTAAACTAAGTCCTGCCGTAGCCGCCATTTTGAATTTCATATCGGAACAAAAAACCTTAAGATTGTAGAGGACCATCCAATGAACATTCATGTACAGTTTGGCTTTAATCATATTTGTAGTTTCTGAGAAGAAGGCATTTGAATATTTTCCCATAGGGTCCAATGTTAATCTATGTCCTGCGGTGGTGGCCATCTTGGATTTCCGATCGGCATAAAAAACAGAAAATTTGTAGAGGACCTTCCAATGATCATTCCTGGGCAGTTTGGTTTCAACTGTCCAAGTGGTTTCAGAGAAGAAGCATTTTGAAACATTTTTCCCATAGGGTCCAATGTTAAACTAAGTCCTGCCGTAGCCGCCATTTTGAATTTCATACCGGAACAAAAAACCTAAAGTTTGTAGAGGGCCATCTAATGAACATTCATGTACAGTTTGGCTTTAATCATATTTGTAGTTTCTGAGAAGAAGGCATTTGAATATTTTCCCATAGGGTCCAATGTTAATCTATGTCCTGCGGTGGCGGCCATCTTGGATTTCCGATCGGCATAAAAAACAGAAAATTTGTAGAGGACCTTCCAATGATCATTCCTGGGCAGTTTGGTTTCAACTGTCCAAGTGGTTTCAGAGAAGAAGCATTTTGAAACATTTTCCCCATAAGGTTCAATGTTAAACTAAGTCCTGCCGTAGCCGCCATTTTGAATTTCATATCGGAACAAAAAACCTTAAGATTGTAGAGGACCATCCAATGAACATTCATGTACAGTTTGGCTTTAATCATATTTGTAGTTTCTGAGAAGAAGGCATTTGAATATTTTCCCATAGGGTCCAATGTTAATCTATGTATTGCGGTGGCGGCCATCTTGGATTTCCGATCGGCATAAAAAACAGAAAATTTGTAGAGGACCTTCCAATGATCATTCCTGGGCAGTTTGGTTTCAACTGTCCAAGTGGTTTCAGAGAAGAAGCATTTTGAAACATTTTCCCCATAGGGTCCAATGTTAAACTAGGTCCTGCCGTAGCCGCCATTTTGAATTTCATATCGGAACAAAAAACCTAAAGTTTGTAGAGGACCATCTAATGAACATTCATGTACAGTTTGGCTTTAATCATATTTGTAGTTTCTGAGAAGAAGGCATTTAAACATTTTCCCATAGGGTCCAATGTTAATCTATGTCCTGCGATGGCGGCCATCTTGGATTTCCGATCAGCATAAAAAACAGTAACTTGGTAAAGGACATTCCAATGATCATTCCTGTACAGTTTGGGTTCAGTCAGTTCATTAGTTTCAGAGAAGAAGATCTTTGAAATTTCGGCCAATCAGAGCATATTATTGGCCTTGGCAGCCATATTGAATATCCGACTAGAACGAAAAACAGTAACTTTGTAGAGGACCATCCAAGGAACATTCCTGCTAAGTTTGGTTCCAATCGGCCCAGTGGTTTCGGAGAAGAAGCTTGAAATGTGAAAAGTTTACAGACGACAGACGCCAAGTGATGGCAATAGTTCACATGGACCTTTGGTCCAGGTGAACTAAAAAAGGAAAAACCTTTCTAATTCAATAATCAATAAAAAAAAAAAATCATTACCACAAATAAACATACATATAGTTTGACTTACAATTCATTCTTGTCAAACTGATGAAGGCAGGGTCATTCAGGTTATTCAGATTTTTATTCATTACAGCAACTTGGTACAAAAATATGGTCTTGAAATATCTAACAAGCCATGGATCTTACGAATCAAAAGGTTCAATTTGACATCAGAAAAGCTAACATGATCTTGAATGGCTTTTTTTCTCTCTCAAGAATTTCTACTTTTATTCAATGTTACCAGCTTTTCATTCATTTGGGATGATAAATTTACAAGATTAACAGTAATTAATAATAAAATCACTTAATTATGTCCAACAAAATATTATTATTCACACACTTCCCATAAAAAATAAATATACTATTAATTACCAAATACCATCACAGGCTAATACAAGGAATTCATCATAAATCTACTATTACCTACCAAATACCATCACAGGCTAATACAAGGAATTCATCATAAATCTACTATTACCTACCAAATACCATCACAGGCTAATACAAGGAATTCATCATAAATCTACTATTACCTATCAAATACCATCACAGGATAATACAAGGAATTCATCATAAATCTACTATTACCTACCAAATACCATCACAGGCTAATACAAGGAATTCATCATAAATCTACTATTACCTATCAAATACCATCACAGGCTAATACAAGGAATTCATCATAAATCTACTATTACCTACCAAATACCATCACAGGCTAATACGAGGAATTCATCATTTTCTTGTAACGTTGCTGTCTCAATATCTGGTAATGCTGTAATCATTTGTTCCCTAGGTGATTTTGTAGTGTTCCTTTTATAAAAATGATCGCCTAGAAGAAATCGTAAAAAAGTCAAGGCTAATATAAGTATTATATCAATACATTTATGTGTAGCCAGGTTTGAGAATGTTGTGTTTTGAAATTTCCATACCTTGTTTGTACCGTCTTAACAATTTAATATTTGCATAATGTCAACCTCTCGAGTCAAAAACTGGGTCATGACCCCCATCAAAAATTAGGTCATAGTGCATGACTTTTTTGGTTATTAATCATATTTAATTTGTAGAATGACCATTATTTCTATCATCGTCTTCTTCTACAGAAGATCCATTGTCTTATTAAAGATAGATGGGACTCTGACTTGTGTCTATTGTATTTACACATACTACCCATTCTATTTCAGATTGCATCTTAAAAAAAACACAGGAAAATTGCAACACAACAAATATATCTTGAGGCTTCATATGAACACACAATAAACAGAACATTTGTAGTGTTGTGGGCTATATTGAAGTAGCATTTCTGCTAAGCATGATTTAATTTGGTCCAGTGGATTCTTGAGAAGAAGATTAAAAGTTTATAGATAACATACTATGGATGCAGTGTTGATAATACTTTGCCTATCAAAAGTGCTTCATATTTAGGAAACTGATGAAAATTTAAACTTTTTCTTAAACTAAGTTGACACACAATGTGTTACCTATAGCTCTGGACATATTTAGTCCTCCATTGACTCGACCCTCCTCTGTTACTTTGCCGCCGGCAGCCTGAATACGATTTCTTTCTATGTCATCTTCAGGCTTGTGGTCAAAGGAAAGTTCAACAGCTTTCCCACCTCTACTCAAAATACACCTAGAGTCTCCAGCATTTGCAACAATAATCTGTTTGTCTCTAATTAACGCCACCACTGCTGTGCTGCCACTATCTGAACCTGGCTATAATTAAGTAAAAATGTTGCTATGATTTATGAATGGATGGTAATTTACCAGATCATTAAATATCATTCATGGTTTAGTTTATTGGTATGTATTGTCACTTTCAGCAATTTTTATGCAAAATCAGACCTGATAGGGAAAAAAAGCCTGAATTGTTCTGTTAATTGTTTGTTTGATGGTGTTTAATGCCACTTTCAACAATATTTCAGTTACAGCAAAACACTGTTAAACTGCCACCGGAGAAAACCACTGACCTGTCGCAAGTCACTGACAAACTGTATCACATAATGTTGTACTCCTCACCCTGATCGCGATTCGAACATACAACATCAGTGGTGATAGGCACTGATTGCATTGGTAATTGTAAATCCAACTACCATACGATCACAGCCATGACGACACCTTCTGCTATATCCAGACTACAAAACTTGATAGTGGTAGAAAGGACAGACAGCTTTGAACTCGGCAAATTATCTTGTCATCTGATGATCAAGTTACCACAAAAGATGGTTCACTTCGACTAATACATCAAAACGTTTTTCCATAATTAAAAAATCTAAATTTCATTACATACACCAATAAGAGATATTGATGGACACAATAAATTTGCTAGTTTGACTGAATGTGAAGATGTTTCAATACCTCCTCAGTATGTTGTTCTTCTACACCTAGATTGTCAGTTTCATCTTCATCTTCAGTTTCCTCTTCTTCGTCCTCACTGCAGACAATAAAAACATTAAAATATGTATCTTAACCAGCCACATTTTTGTGTCTGTCCCACTCCAGGACCAGGATTTCTAAAGTCGTATGTTGTGGTCTTTTTATGTTAAAAATGGGTTGAGGTGAGATCTGCTTATTTGTTTTGTTGATATTGGTGGACTAATATTCAGCATAAACTGATAAAGTTGTGGTTATTTGAACAATTCTGTTACATATGTTAGAGTGACCAACATGGATGGAAAAAAGTGCAGCTGTCATACACAATGCAGGAAAAACAGTTGTTTGTTTTAAGCTAGATTTATTATTTCAGAGATTTTTTTTGATCACCTAACTAGAAATTAAACTTTGAACATGCATGTGCTTGATCAAAAATATTGCAAGTAAAACTAATCAAATATAAATCAAATCTTTGCTTAAAAAAAAAGTTTGAAGATACCAATGGGGTAATCAGAAGCTGTAAATTGATACAATCCATCAATATAATGATCCTAAAAGTGGACAAAAAGACAAACTAGAGGCTCAGTGGGCTGAGCCTGTGTCGCTCACCTTTCATTCTGCTTTGAGGAAACTTAATACACAACCTTCCATACATGTAGATGCTTCCTACCAAGTTTCGGTTCATTTGGCTAGGCAGTTTCAGATGAGAAGATTTTTTAGATATCGTCCAGTCAGAAACAAGAATTGCCTGTAGTGGCCATGTTTGTTAACCGATCGAGACGAAATCAGCAATCTTCATAGAGGACATTCCATAGATGCTTCCTGCCATGTTTTGGTTAATTTGGCCAAGTGGTTTCAGAGGAGGAGATTTAAAAAAATTGGCCAATCAGAAACAAGAATTGCCTGTGGAGGGCCATGTTTGTTAACCGATCAAGATGAAATGAGCACTCTTCATAGAGGACATTCCATAGATGTTTCCTGCCATGTTTCGGTAATTTGGTCAAGCGGTTTCAGAGGAGGAGATTTAAAAAAATCGGCCAATCAGAAACAAGAATTGCCTGTGGAGGGCCATGTTTGGTAATGGATCATAACAAAATGTGCACTCTTTAGAGAGGACCTTCCATAGATGCTTCCTACTAAGTTTCAGTTCATTTGGTTGATGGGTCTCGGAGGAGAAGATTCAAATGTGAAAAGTTAACAGATGACAGACAACAAACGACAAGTGATGCCCAAAGCCCACATTGCCTTTGGCACGGTGAGCTAAAAAGAATATTAAAATGTGAATATCTACATGTAATGTATAGTATAAACATGTTACACTATATCAGCATTAGTTAATTTCTAAGGGAGATAATGGCAAGTTATCTTTCTTTTAACAGTTTAATGCAAGAGTTATCTCCCTTTTAACAGTTTACTACAAGACCTAAATTAAAATATTGTTTGTTTGCCATTCTCCGACTCAGATTTTTTTGTGTGGGTAGGTAGGTAGGTATATTATTTTATTTTTCTGAACCAGACATACATTTTTTGTATGTTTAAAATATTAAGTATACAGTATGAATATACATGTACTGAGCATGCATGAAGCTATATAGACATCCATGCATGTTTCTGTTTCAGATTTAGATACATGAACCATGCACTTTTTGGGCTATATTGCATGTGTTCTGTGTGTTTAGCGGAGAAGCAACAAATACCAATTTTATAGTCTTTGGTTTGCAACTACCGGGGCTCGAACCCACGATCTACCGCACTCGATAGACAATACAATGGCAAAAAGAAAAAGGACAAACCATGATCTACAAAACACTACACGGAAAACTAAAAATTGTGCAACTCAAATCTCACTCAAAAAAGGAAAGGGATGAATACAGGTGTTCAGAAAGGGTAAGCAGTTCCTATTCCACTAGTGGCACTCCTTATATTACTCTCGTTACAAACTCAGTGATATGTCATGAATGAGGAAAGGACAGGATTGTGATTACATCAAAAGGAACATATCTGTGGTCATTTGTGACACAGATATTATGTAGCGGTTAATCAAGTCATGGTAGTGATAGAATGAGACTTGCTTTGATCAAATATAGTAAATTTTGCATAAATGGAAGAAATTTACGACCCCCAATTTAGCCACTATCAGATATTCACACAACAGGTGTGCAATCAACAAACACCTGTAGACTCCAAGTCAGACATGACAGGCAGTCCGTCTCTGAAGGTGATCCACCACAAGATGTCCTTGAGTGTACTGTATTTTAGAATATCTATTTTCTTTACTTTAATATATTTATTTATTTTATTTTAAATTATTTGACAATTAGCTGCCTATAATATGTAACCAGAAATTGTTATTATTTATTTATTGTTTGTAAATTGTAATGTTTGATTACGTTTTTGATATCTGGGTTCTGGTTGAGGACAGACACAGAAATGGGGCAGGATTAATCAGTCAGTTCAGCATGCTATCTAACAGTCCTAAGCTGCAATATTATTTGCATGATTTATGTCCTAGATGCCTAGATCATTGACTTTGATGGATATCTTGTTATTTTCTTTTAGGGCCAGGTTTTTGACGTTCGTATTTGTCTTTGTACAGGTAAAATTTAAAAAGTATTTAATATTAACGGCTGTTATCAACATGAACTATGGAAAGACTACGAGAATTCCGAATATACCGGAAACCGGAACTTTACTAAAACACGGAACGGAAATTTCGGAAATAAAATAAAAAAATTATTTTTAAAAAACGGCAATAAAATCTTTCGAGTGGCGCGGATTTTTTTGGGTCGGTCGGCTGACGGCAAACAAACAACATTTTAATTTAGGCCCAATGGAGATAATTTTTTTTTTAGAAATGAACCAATCAGAAACAAGAATTGTCTGTGGCGGCCATGTTTGTTAACGGATCGGGATTAAATGAGCACTCTTTATAGAGAACCTTCCATAGATCCTTCCTACCAAGTTTCGGAGAAGATTTTTAAAAATCGGCCAATCAGAAACAAGAATTGCCTGTGGCGGCCATGTTTGTAAACGGATCGGGATGAAATGAGCGATCTTTATAGAGGGCCTTCCATAGATGCTTCCTACCAAGTTTCGGTTCATTTGACCAAGCGGTTTTTGGAGGAGAAGATTTAAAAAAATCGGCCAATCAGAAACAGGAATTGCTTGTGGCAGCCATGTTTGTTAATAGATCGGGACAAAATTAGCAATCTTCAGAGAGGATCTTCCATAGATGCTTCCTACCAAGTTTCAGAGGAGAAAATTAAAATGTGAAAAGATAATGGATGAAGGATGCCAAAAGCTCACATTGCCTTTGGCTGGTGAGCTAAAAATGGTTGACAAAACGCTACATAGATAACTAAAGATTAAGCAACATCAACCCCATTAAAAACCGCTGGTGAACTTACAAGCTCTGGAAGGGTAAACGGTTCCTGCCGTGCTGATCTTGTTAAATATCTGATAATGTATATACATTGTAATTCATACTAACCTATCAAATTCAACATCCTCGTCACTACCAGAGAAGTCTTCATCTTCCTCTTCATTATAATCATCTTCATCTTCTTCCTTTGAATTTATGTCACTACTGCCACAAGCTGTTTCTGCTATATTTGATGATGATGCATCCTCTTGCATATCCTCTTCATGACTTCCTTGGCAAACTTCATTTGAACTGTCAATCTGTGCTGTCTAAAAATTAAAATTCCTTGTTTGAAATCTGTTAACTGTTTTTATAAGAATTCCTTCATGGTAACTTAAAAGTTGACATGTACTTTACAGTATAGAGTAGTACACAGTAAGAGTGGGGGTGGTTAAAGACATGATTATTCCTGATGCTCATTTGCTACCTTTTGAATGAACTAAAATTGAGAAATATCCATTTAAGATTTTTAATAATTCATGATGTATATCTAAAGAGTGAATGCATGTAGATTAATGCCATGTAGCTTACTGAAACAGCAGTCCACAAGTAAACGAGTCACTCCACTCAGACCCATTATCCTAAATCTTAGCAGACCCATCTTTGCTCTTTCTCACAAATGCTGCCTGCTTAGCCGAGAACCAACAAATACTAATTTTTGTTTGTTTGGATAAACCAGGGACCGAACCACAATATACGACACTGGAGATGAGCGTGTTAACCTCGAGGTGGTCTATTTAATAGATTACCTGTTCAAGAAAGGTCAACATAAGATACTTTAAAATTGAAGTCTGAAATATTTTAGTAACCGTGACCTTGACCTTTGACGAATTGACTCCCATATCAATAGGCTTCTTTCTTCTCCTCACTGGGTACTAACTAATATTGATTGTTTGGCTAAGATCAAAAGCAAGAAACTAAAAATAATGTCTGGAAATTAATTAAGATTGCTTGGCCTTTATTTCAAACCAATAATGTAACAACATAACATAAAATTTACTGGATGTTCAACACCCATAAACACACAGCTAGCACGACATTTAAATATATTTGGCTTTAAATGCATACCTGTTTAGAATCTGAACTACTGACACCAGAACTTTCAGGATCTGTTATTTCTGTCATTTTAGAACTCCCAGATGATGAACTAGCTTGACATGAACTAGATATTCCACCCACATCAGTAGATACACTTGAAGAGGTGGCTTCATCCTTCTGATTGCTGCTAGAACTTTCACATGATAAGGCTGATGAACTTTGCTCACATGATGAGGACCCTTCTGAAGAGTTTGAAATTGTGATTTGTGGTGACGATTTTGATGAATTGTCAGCTGAGCTACTGACTGTGTCTTGTTGAACAAATGACAAAGAACTGCTCATTTGACTTTCTTTTTCTAAATTAATGTTATTTTCATTTTCTGCATGTCCGTTTGTGATTTTATCATCTAATTTTTCCTCTGTATTCGCATTTTCATTTGAGTCCATGATCTCTTTATCTCCAACAGTAGGAAATGGTAGTTTTTTAGGCTTAATAACTGGTGAGTTCACTTGTACTTTTTTGCGTAAAATTCTAGTTCTAGGTTGAATGCTTTCCCCTGTTTCATATTGAGCCACTAAATCCTCTATTGGCATGTCAGCTTCTTGTCTCAATAATTCAGCTTCAGATCGTCTTTTAGCAGGTGTCTCTACAATACAAAATAAGATTTTGTGTATTCATGACAGTTGGTAAATCTGATGCTTTGATATCTTCTTATGATGAAGAAAGCATTTGAAACATTAATTAAATTAGCTTTTTTGCACTGCATATAATAGTCAGTAAAAGGGACCAATGATTTCGCTTGCAAGTGAGTACATGTAGGCATTCAAGATTTCAATGGAGTCGAGTATGATGACCAGGGGTGTGGAAATACTGAAATGTTCTACTTGTCCCCGGGCAAGTTATCTGAAAAACGTTACTTGTCCGGACAAAATCCTACTTGTCCTGTTTTTTGTATAAACATTTGATACTTACAAACACAGTTGCTAAATTGAACTTGTTTATATTGTCTATTACATCATTGCGTAAAATTTGAAATATAGTTTTAATAAAGTTAACACAAATATTCCTGCCTCAGTGATCACTTCCCAAATGAAGACCATTTTAAATTTGGATTTCAGATAGGAATATGCAGCCAGAGAATAAACAGTTGTTTTTAGATACAGATAAGCTGTGTTGAAAAAAATTCTCATATCAATGAAGTTCATTTTGATTAACCTTGACAATGGATTTATCAATCAAACCAGTCATGTACTAGTATTTAGATTTAGTGGTGTCTTCATACTTTGCAGATGACTGGTGGGAAGATAAGTATCCATTCTGTCCACGATTTTGCCAATAAACATTAATGATTTCTTGTCAGCAAAATCAGAGTATATTCTGCAGATATTTCAATATGAGACACTATTAGAATCCAGCAGTAAGCATAAGAAATTGGCTAGCCACTTGGGTGTTTTTCCTCACATTATGTGTCCTTTTCCGCTAGAGTTTTGCGTGTAACTTTCTCGTGATGTTCATTGTGGCCGGAACCTTTCCCAGTCTCTTTTTTAATTATCAAATATTTGTCCATTGTAACGACTGCAACTCGATTTGTATTATACGTTCATGGATGTAAGGCCCTGTTTGCTTACGAAAAGCTATGGACAAGCAAGGAAACGTCACATTTGGAACTCTAATAAAAACCTGTTACATGGTCCTGGTTATCGTTAAGTAAATGCAATACAATTATCATTGCAACTTAGAACTTGTATAATTCTGGTTATTTTTAGCTGCTCTCGGAACACCACTGACGTGATCGTTTCCAATAAAAAAAAAACATTTATCTATATAACCGTCAATATCTACGATATAATATCATTTGAGGAATTGTCTTTCCAGAGTACTTTAATTAGAAATTATTTTTATTTGTTGATCTTTACTTGTCCCCGGACAAGCTAGCCAGGAAAATCTACTTGTCCGGCAGGTTTTATGTAGGAGTCGGACATGGCCATTCCACACCCCTGGCGACTTACAGCCTGTATACAAAGAAGCATAGGAGTACAATGCACATGTAAGTTACATTGCATTTGGATGTATAATTTTGAAATACAATGTAGTTGATCTGAAAAAAGTTCTGAAATGATACAAAATATATTGCAATATATTAGTAAATAGATAAACTTCAAGTACAGAGTTGTAATAAATTTGAATCCATGGTGTGTGGTAAAGTCAGGAAACCAAGTACAAAACTAAATTATATTTTTAGTTACTGTGACATTCATCTTTGTATACAAAACAAAAATCAGGTTTTCCCACATTGTACAATGTACTTCTTAGTATATCGCAAGTAAATGGTTAATTTCAGCTATATCGTTTTCATCAGTGTTATTGGTGGAGGGAGCCACCGACTTGTCGCAAGTCACTGACAAACTTTATCACATAATGCTGTATTGAGTACACCTCGCCTGAGCAGTATCGAATTCACAACTTTAGTGGTGATAGGCATTGTTGTAAATCTATCATACGATCACGACGGCACAAAATAGGTATCTCATGGAGTTTATTACACAAAATAGGTAACTGGTGGAGTTTATTATGCAAAATAGGTAACTCATGGAGTTTATTACACAAAATAGGTAACTAGTGGAGTTTATTACACAAAATAGGTAACTGGTGGAGTTTATTACACAAAATAGGTAACTGGTAGAGTTTAATACACAAAATAGGTAACTTGTGGAGTTTAATACACAAAATAGGTATCATGTGGAGTGTATTACACAAAATAGGTAACTTGTGGAGTTTAATACACAAAATAGATAACTTGTGGAGTTTATTACACAAAATAGGTAACTTGTGGAGTTTATTACACAATACAGGTAACTTGTGGAGTTTATTACACAAAATAGATAACTTGTGGAGTTTATTACACAAAATAGGTAACTTGTGGAGTTTATTACACAATACAGGTAACTTGTGGAGTTTAATACACAAAATAGATAACTTGTGGAGTTTTTTACACAATACAGGTAACTTGTGGAGTTTAATACACAAAATAGGTAACTGGTGGAGTTTAATACACAAAATAGATAACTTGTGGAGTTTAATACACAAAATAGGTAACTGGTGGAGTTTAATACACAAAATAGGTAACTGGTGGAGTTTAATACACAAAATAGGTAACTTGTGGAGTTTAATACATAAAATAGGTAACTTGTGGAGTTTAATACACAAAATAGGTAACTGGTGTAGTTTATTACACAAAATAGGTAACTTGTGGAGTTTAATACACAAAATAGGTAACTGGTGGAGTTTAATACACAAAATAGGTAACTTGTGGAGTTTAATACACAAAATAGGTATCATGTAGAGTTTATTACACAAAATAGGTAACTTGTGGAGTTTAATACACAAAATAGATAACTTGTGGAGTTTATTACACAAAATAGGTAACTTGTGGAGTTTATTACACAATACAGGTAACTTGTGGAGTTTATTACACAAAATAGATAACTTGTGGAGTTTATTACACAAAATAGGTAACTTGTGGAGTTTATTACACAATACAGGTAACTTGTGGAGTTTAATACACAAAATAGGTAACTTGTGGAGTTTATTACACAAAATAGGTAACTTGTGGAGTTTATTACACAAAATAGGTAACTTGTGGAGTTTTTTTACACAATACAGGTAACTTGTGGAGTTTATTACACAAAATAGATAACTTGTGGAGTTTATTACACAAAATAGGTAACTTGTGGAGTTTATTACACAAAATAGGTAACTTGTGGAGTTTATTACACAATACAGGTAACTTGTGGAGTTTATTACACAAAATAGATAACTTGTGGAGTTTATTACACAAAATAGGTAACTTGTGGAGTTTATTACACAATACAGGTAACTTGTGGAGTTTAATACACAAAATAGGTAACTTGTGGAGTTTATTACACAAAATAGGTAACTTGTGGAGTTTATTACACAAAATAGGTAACTTGTGGAGTTTTTTACACAATACAGGTAACTTGTGGAGTTTAATACACAAAATAGGTAACTGGTGGAGTTTAATACACAAAATAGATAACTTGTGGAGTTTAATACACAAAATAGGTAACTGGTGGAGTTTAATACACAAAATAGGTAACTTGTGGAGTTTAATACACAAAATAGGTAACTGGTGGAGTTTAATACACAAAATAGGTAACTTGTGGAGTTTAATACACAAAATAGGTAACTGGTGTAGTGTATTACACAAAATAGGTAACTTGTGGAGTTTAATACACAAAATAGGTAACTGGTGGAGTTTAATACACAAAATAGGTAACTTGTGGAGTTTAATACACAAAATAGGTATCATGTGGAGTTTATTACACAAAATAGGTAACTTGTGGAGTTTAATACACAAAATAGATAACTTGTGGAGTTTATTACACAAAATAGGTAACTTGTGGAGTTTAATACACAAAATAGATAACTTGTGGAGTTTATTACACAAAATAGGTAACTTGTGGAGTTTATTACACAATACAGGTAACTTGTGGAGTTTATTACACAAAATAGATAACTTGTGGAGTTTATTACACAAAATAGGTAACTTGTGGAGTTTATTACACAATACAGGTAACTTGTGGAGTTTAATACACAAATTAGATAACTTGTGGAGTTTATTACACAAAATAGGTAACTTGTGGAGTTTATTACACAAAATAGGTAACTTGTGGAGTTTATTACACAAAATAGGTAACTTGTGGAGTTTTTTACACAATACAGGTAACTTGTGGAGTTTAATACACAAAATAGGTAACTGGTGGAGTTTAATACACAAAATAGGTAACTTGTGGAGTTTAATACACAAAATAGGTAACTTGTGGAGTTTAATACACAAAATAGGTAACTGGTGGAGTTTAATACACAAACTAGGTAACTTGTGGAGTTTAATACACAAAATAGGTAACTTGTGGAGTTTAATACACAAAATAGGTAACTGGTGTAGTTTATTACACAAAATAGGTAACTTATGGAGTTTAATACACAAAATAGGTAACTGGTGGAGTTTAATACACAAAATAGGTAACTTGTGGAGTTTAATACACAAAATAGGTATCATGTAGAGTTTATTACACAAAATAGGTAACTTGTGGAGTTTAATACACAAAATAGATAACTTGTGGAGTTTATTACACAAAATAGGTAACTTGTGGAGTTTATTACACAATACAGGTAACTTGTGGAGTTTATTACACAAAATAGATAACTTGTGGAGTTTATTACACAAAATAGGTAACTTGTGGAGTTTATTACACAATACAGGTAACTTGTGGAGTTTAATACACAAAATAGGTAACTTGTGGAGTTTATTACACAAAATAGGTAACTTGTGGAGTTTATTACACAAAATAGGTAACTTGTGGAGTTTTTTACACAATACAGGTAACTTGTGGAGTTTATTACACAAAATAGATAACTTGTGGAGTTTATTACACAAAATAGGTAACTTGTGGAGTTTATTACACAAAATAGGTAACTTGTGGAGTTTATTACACAATACAGGTAACTTGTGGAGTTTATTACACAAAATAGATAACTTGTGGAGTTTATTACACAAAATAGGTAACTTGTGGAGTTTATTACACAATACAGGTAACTTGTGGAGTTTAATACACAAAATAGGTAACTTGTGGAGTTTATTACACAAAATAGGTAACTTGTGGAGTTTATTACACAAAATAGGTAACTTGTGGAGTTTTTTTACACAATACAGGTAACTTGTGGAGTTTAATACACAAAATAGGTGACTGGTGGAGTTTAATACACAAAATAGATAACTTGTGGAGTTTAATACACAAAATAGGTAACTTGTGGAGTTTAATACACAAAATAGGTAACTGGTGGAGTTTAATACACAAAATAGGTAACTTGTGGAGTTTAATACACAAAATAGGTAACTTGTGGAGTTTAATACACAAAATAGGTAACTTGTGGAGTTTAATACACAAAATAGGTAACTGGTGGAGTTTAATACACAAAATAGGTAACTTGTGGAGTTTAATACACAAAATAGGTATCATGTGGAGTTTATTACACAAAATAGGTAACTTGTGGAGTTTAATACACAAAATAGATAACTTGTGGAGTTTATTACACAAAATAGGTAACTTGTGGAGTTTAATACACAAAATAGATAACTTGTGGAGTTAATTACACAAAATAGGTAACTTGTGGAGTTTATTACACAATACAGGTAACTTGTGGAGTTTATTACACAAAATAGATAACTTGTGGAGTTTATTACACAAAATAGGTAACTTGTGGAGTTTATTACACAATACAGGTAACTTGTGGAGTTTAATACACAAATTAGATAACTTGTGGAGTTTATTACACAAAATAGGTAACTTGTGGAGTTTATTACACAAAATAGGTAACTTGTGGAGTTTATTACACAAAATAGGTAACTTGTGGAGTTTTCTACACAATACAGGTAACTTGTGGAGTTTAATACACAAAATAGGTAACTGGTGGAGTTTAATACACAAAATAGGTAACTTGTGGAGTTTAATACACAAAATAGGTAACTTGTGGAGTTTAATACACAAAATAGGTAACTGGTGGAGTTTAATACACAAAATAGGTAACTTGTGGAGTTTAATACACAAAATAGGTAACTTGTGGAGTTTAATACACAAAATAGGTAACTGGTGTAGTTTATTACACAAAATAGGTAACTTATGGAGTTTAATACACAAAATAGGTAACTGGTGGAGTTTAATACACAAAATAGGTAACTTGTGGAGTTTATTACACAATACAGGTAACTTGTGGAGTTTATTACACAAAATAGATAACTTGTAGAGTTTATTACACAAAATAGGTAACTTGTGGAGTTTATTACACAATACAGGTAACTTGTGGAGTTTAATACACAAACTAGATAACTTGTGGAGTTTATTACACAAAATAGATAACTTGTGGAGTTTATTACACAAAATAGGTAACTTGTGGAGTTTATTACACAAAATAGGTAACTTGTGGAGTTTATTACACAATACAGGTAACTTGTGGAGTTTATTACACAAAATAGATAACTTGTGGAGTTTATTACACAAAATAGGTAACTTGTGGAGTTTATTACACAATACAGGTAACTTGTGGAGTTTAATACACAAAATAGGTAACTTGTGGAGTTTATTACACAAAATAGGTAACTTGTGGAGTTTATTACACAAAATAGGTAACTTGTGGAGTTTTTTACACAATACAGGTAACTTGTGGAGTTTAATACACAAAATAGGTAACTGGTGGAGTTTAATACACAAAATAGATAACTTGTGGAGTTTAATACACAAAATAGGTAACTTGTGGAGTTTAATACACAAAATAGGTAACTGGTGGAGTTTAATACACAAAATAGGTAACTTGTGGAGTTTAATACACAAAATAGGTAACTTGTGGAGTTTAATACACAAAATAGGTAACTTGTGGAGTTTAATACACAAAATAGGTAACTGGTGGAGTTTAATACACAAAATAGGTAACTTGTGGAGTTTAATACACAAAATAGGTATCATGTGGAGTTTATTACACAAAATAGGTAACTTGTGGAGTTTAATACACAAAATAGATAACTTGTGGAGTTTATTACACAAAATAGGTAACTTGTGGAGTTTAATACACAAATAGATAACTTGTGGAGTTTATTACACAAAATAGGTAACTTGTGGAGTTTATTACGACAATACAGGTAACTTGTGGAGTTTATTACACAAAATAGATAACTTGTGGAGTTTATTACACAAAATAGGTAACTTGTGGAGTTTATTACACAATACAGGTAACTTGTGGAGTTTAATACACAAATTAGATAACTTGTGGAGTTTATTACACAAAATAGGTAACTTGTGGAGTTTATTACACAAAATAGGTAACTTGTGGAGTTTTTTACACAATACAGGTAACTTGTGGAGTTTAATACACAAAATAGGTAACTGGTGGAGTTTAATACACAAAATAGGTAACTTGTGGAGTTTAATACACAAAATAGGTAACTTGTGGAGTTTAATACACAAAATAGGTAACTGGTGGAGTTTAATACACAAAATAGGTAACTTGTGGAGTTTAATACACAAAATAGGTAACTTGTGGAGTTTAATACACAAAATAGGTAACTGGTGTAGTTTATTACACAAAATAGGTAACTTATGGAGTTTAATACACAAAATAGGTAACTGGTGGAGTTTAATACACAAAATAGGTAACTTGTGGAGTTTATTACACAATACAGGTAACTTGTGGAGTTTATTACACAAAATAGATAACTTGTAGAGTTTATTACACAAAATAGGTAACTTGTGGAGTTTATTACACAATACAGGTAACTTGTGGAGTTTAATACACAAACTAGATAACTTGTGGAGTTTATTACACAAAATAGGTAACTTGTGGAGTTTATTACACAAAATAGGTAACTTGTGGAGTTTATTACACAAAATAGGTAACTTGTGGAGTTGTTTACACAATACAGGTAACTTGTGGAGTTTAATACACAAAATAGGTAACTGGTGGAGTTTAATACACAAAATAGGTAACTTGTGGAGTTTAATACACAAAATAGGTAACTTGTGGAGTTTAATACACAAAATAGGTAACTGGTGGAGTTTAATACACAAAATAGGTAACTTGTGGAGTTTAATACACAAAATAGGTAACTTGTGGAGTTTAATACACAAAATAGGTAACTGGTGTAGTTTATTACACAAAATAGGTAACTTATGGAGTTTAATACACAAAATAGGTAACTGGTGGAGTTTAATACACAAAATAGGTAACTTGTGGAGTTTAATACACAAAATAGGTATCATGTAGAGTTTATTACACAAAATAGGTAACTTGTGGAGTTTAATACACAAAATAGATAACTTGTGGAGTTTATTACACAAAATAGGTAACTTGTGGAGTTTATTACACAATACAGGTAACTTGTGGAGTTTATTACACAAAATAGATAACTTGTGGAGTTTATTACACAAAATAGGTAACTTGTGGAGTTTATTACACAATACAGGTAACTTGTGGAGTTTAATACACAAAATAGGTAACTTGTGGAGTTTATTACACAAAATAGGTAACTTGTGGAGTTTATTACACAAAATAGGTAACTTGTGGAGTTTTTTACACAATACAGGTAACTTGTGGAGTTTATTACACAAAATAGATAACTTGTGGAGTTTATTACACAAAATAGGTAACTTGTGGAGTTTATTACACAAAATAGGTAACTTATGGAGTTTATTACACAATACAGGTAACTTGTGGAGTTTATTACACAAAATAGATAACTTGTGGAGTTTATTACACAAAATAGGTAACTTGTGGAGTTTATTACACAATACAGGTAACTTGTGGAGTTTAATACACAAAATAGGTAACTTGTGGAGTTTATTACACAAAATAGGTAACTTGTGGAGTTTATTACACAAAATAGGTAACTTGTGGAGTTTTTTACACAATACAGGTAACTTGTGGAGTTTAATACACAAAATAGGTAACTGGTGGAGTTTAATACACAAAATAGATAACTTATGGAGTTTAATACACAAAATAGGTAACTTGTGGAGTTTAATACACAAAATAGGTAACTGGTGGAGTTTAATACACAAAATAGGTAACTTGTGGAGTTTAATACACAAAATAGGTAACTTGTGGAGTTTAATACACAAAATAGGTAACTTGTGGAGTTTAATACACAAAATAGGTAACTGGTGGAGTTTAATACACAAAATAGGTAACTTGTGGAGTTTAATACACAAAATAGGTATCATGTGGAGTTTATTACACAAAATAGGTAACTTGTGGAGTTTAATACACAAAATAGATAACTTGTGGAGTTTATTACACAAAATAGGTAACTTGTGGAGTTTAATACACAAAATAGATAACTTGTGGAGTTAATTACACAAAATAGGTAACTTGTGGAGTTTATTACACAATACAGGTAACTTGTGGAGTTTATTACACAAAATAGATAACTTGTGGAGTTTATTACACAAAATAGGTAACTTGTGGAGTTTATTACACAATACAGGTAACTTGTGGAGTTTAATACACAATTAGATAACTTGTGGAGTTTATTACACAAAATAGGTAACTTGTGGAGTTTATTACACAAAATAGGTAACTTGTGGAGTTTATTACACAAAATAGGTAACTTGTGGAGTTTTTTACCACAATACAGGTAACTTGTGGAGTTTAATACACAAAATAGGTAACTGGTGGAGTTTAATACACAAAATAGGTAACTTGTGGAGTTTAATACACAAAATAGGTAACTTGTGGAGTTTAATACACAAAATAGGTAACTGGTGGAGTTTAATACACAAAATAGGTAACTTGTGGAGTTTAATACACAAAATAGGTAACTTGTGGAGTTTAATACACAAAATAGGTAACTGGTGTAGTTTATTACACAAAATAGGTAACTTATGGAGTTTAATACACAAAATAGGTAACTGGTGGAGTTTAATACACAAAATAGGTAACTTGTGGAGTTTATTACACAATACAGGTAACTTGTGGAGTTTATTACACAAAATAGATAACTTGTAGAGTTTATTAAACAAAATAGGTAACTTGTGGAGTTTATTACACAATACAGGTAACTTGTGGAGTTTAATACACAAACTAGATAACTTGTGGAGTTTATTACACAAAATAGGTAACTTGTGGAGTTTATTACACAAAATAGGTAACTTGTGGAGTTTATTACACAATACAGGTAACTTGTGGAGTTTAATACACAAAATAGGTAACTTGTGGAGTTTAATACACAAAATAGGTAACTTGTGGAGTTTAATACACAAAATAGGTAACTTGTGGAGTTTAATACACAAAATAGGTAACTTGTGGAGTTTAATACACAAAATAGGTAACTGGTGGAGTTTAATACACAAAATAGGTAACTTGTGGAGTTTAATACACAAAATAGGTAACTGGTGTAGTTTATTACACAAAATAGGTAACTTGTGGAGTTTAATACACAAAATAGGTAACTTGTGGAGTTTAATGACACAAAATAGGTAACTTGTGGAGTTTATTACACAATACAGGTAACTTGTGGAGTTTAATACACAAAATAGATAACTTGTAGAGTTTATTACACAAAATAGGTAACTTGTGGAGTTTAATACACAAAATAGGTAACTTGTGGAGTTTAATACACAAACTAGATAACTTGTGGAGTGTATTACACAAAATAGATAACTTGTGGAGTTTATTACACAAAATAGGTAACTTGTGGAGTTTATTACACAATACAGGTAACTTGTGGAGTTTAATACACAAAATAGGTAACTTGTGGAGTTTATTACACAAAATAGGTAACTTGTGGAGTTTATTACACAAAATAGGTAACTTGTGGAGTTTTTTTACACAATACAGGTAACTTGTGGAGTTTATTACACAAAATAGATAACTTGTGGAGTTTATTACACAAAATAGGTAACTTGTGGAGTTAATTACACAAAATAGGTAACTTGTGGAGTTTATTACACAATACAGGTAACTTGTGGAGTTTATTACACAAAATAGATAACTTGTGGAGTTTATTACACAAAATAGGTAACTTGTGGAGTTTATTACACAATACAGGTAACTTGTGGAGTTTAATACACAAAATAGGTAACTTGTGGAGTTTATTACACAAAATAGGTAACTTGTGGAGTTTATTACACAAAATAGGTAACTTGTGGAGTTTTTTACACAATACAGGTAACTTGTGGAGTTTAATACACAAAATAGGTAACTGGTGGAGTTTAATACACAAAATAGATAACTTGTGGAGTTTAATATACAAAATAGGTAACTTGTGGAGTTTAATACACAAAATAGGTAACTGGTGGAGTTTAATACACAAAATAGGTAACTTGTGGAGTTTAATACACAAAATAGGTAACTGGTGTAGTGTATTACAAAAAATAGGTAACTTGTGGAGTTTAATACACAAAATAGGTAACTTGTGGAGTTTAATACACAAAATAGGTAACTTGTGGAGTTTAATACACAAAATAGGTATCATGTGGAGTTTATTACACAAAATAGGTAACTTGTGGAGTTTAATACACAAAACAGATAACTTGTGGAGTTTATTACACAAAATAGGTAACTTGTGGAGTTTAATACACAAAATAGATAACTTGTGGAGTTTATTACACAAAATAGGTAACTTGTGGAGTTTATTACACAATACAGGTAACTTGTGGAGTTTATTACACAAAATAGATAACTTGTGGAGTTTATTACACAAAATAGGTAACTTGTGGAGTTTATTACACAATACAGGTAACTTGTGGAGTTTATTACACAAATTAGATAACTTGTGGAGTTTATTACACAAAATAGGTAACTTGTGGAGTTTATTACACAAAATAGGTAACTGGTGGAGTTTATTACACAAAATAGGTAACTTGTGGAGTTTTTTTTACACAATACAGGTAACTTGTGGAGTTTAATACACAAAATAGGTAACTGGTGGAGTTTAATACACAAAATAGGTAACTTGTGGAGTTTAATACACAAAATAGGTAACTTGTGGAGTTTAATACACAAAATAGGTAACTGGTGGAGTTTAATACACAAAATAGGTAACTTGTGGAGTTTAATACACAAAATAGGTAACTTGTGGAGTTTAATACACAAAATAGGTAACTGGTGTAGTTTATTACACAAAATAGGTAACTTATGGAGTTTAATACACAAAATAGGTAACTGGTGGAGTTTAATACACAAAATAGGTAACTTGTGGAGTTTAATACACAAAATAGGTATCATGTAGAGTTTATTACACAAAATAGGTAACTTGTGGAGTTTATTACACAAAATAGATAACTTGTGGAGTTTATTACACAAAATAGGTAACTTGTGGAGTTTATTACACAATACAGGTAACTTGTGGAGTTTAATACACAAAATAGGTAACTTGTGGAGTTTATTACACAAAATAGGTAACTTATGGAGTTTATTACACAAAATAGGTAACTTGTGGAGTTTTTTACACAATACAGGTAACTTGTGGAGTTTATTACACAAAATAGGTAACTTGTGGAGTTTATTACACAAAATAGGTAACTTGTGGAGTTTATTACACAAAATAGGTAACTTGTGGAGTTAATTACACAAAATAGGTAACTTGTGGAGTTTATTACACAATACAGGTAACTTGTGGAGTTTATTACACAAAATAGATAACTTGTGGAGTTTATTACACAAAATAGGTAACTTGTGGAGTTTAATACACAAAATAGATAACTTGTGGAGTTTATTACACAAAATAGGTAACTTGTGGAGTTTAATACACAAAATAGATAACTTGTGGAGTTTATTACACAAAATAGGTAACTTGTGGAGTTTATTACACAATACAGGTAACTTGTGGAGTTTATTACACAAAATAGATAACTTGTGGAGTTTATTACACAAAATAGGTAACTTGTGGAGTTTATTACACAATACAGGTAACTTGTGGAGTTTAATACACAAAATAGGTAACTTGTGGAGTTTATTACACAAAATAGGTAACTTGTGGAGTTTATTACACAAAATAGGTAACTTGTGGAGTTTTTTACACAATACAGGTAACTTGTGGAGTTTATTACACAAAATAGATAACTTGTGGAGTTTATTACACAAAATAGGTAACTTGTGGAGTTTATTACACAAAATAGGTAACTTGTGGAGTTTATTACACAATACAGGTAACTTGTGGAGTTTATTACACAAAATAGATAACTTGTGGAGTTTATTACACAAAATAGGTAACTTGTGGAGTTTATTACACAATACAGGTAACTTGTGGAGTTTAATACACAAAATAGGTAACTTGTGGAGTTTATTACACAAAATAGGTAACTTGTGGAGTTTATTACACAAAATAGGTAACTTGTGGAGTTTTTTTACACAATACAGGTAACTTGTGGAGTTTAATACACAAAATAGGTAACTGGTGGAGTTTAATACACAAAATAGGTAACTTGTGGAGTTTAATACACAAAATAGGTAACTTGTGGAGTTTAATACACAAAATAGGTAACTTGTGGAGTTTAATACACAAAATAGGTAACTTGTGGAGTTTAATACACAAAATAGGTAACTGGTGGAGTTTAATACACAAAATAGGTAACTTGTGGAGTTTAATACACAAAATAGGTAACTGGTGTAGTTTATTACACAAAATAGGTAACTTGTGGAGTTTAATACACAAAATAGGTAACTTGTGGAGTTTAATACACAAAATAGGTAACTTGTGGAGTTTATTACACAATACAGGTAACTTGTGGAGTTTAATACACAAAATAGATAACTTGTAGAGTTTATTACACAAAATAGGTAACTTGTGGAGTTTAATACACAAAATAGGTAACTTGTGGAGTTTAATACACAAACTAGATAACTTGTGGAGTTTATTACACAAATAGATAACTTGTGGAGTTTATTACACAAAATAGGTAACTTGTGGAGTTTATTACACAATACAGGTAACTTGTGGAGTTTAATACACAAAATAGGTAACTTGTGGAGTTTATTACACAAAATAGGTAACTTGTGGAGTTTATTACACAAAATAGGTAACTTGTGGAGTTTTTTTACACAATACAGGTAACTTGTGGAGTTTATTACACAAAATAGATAACTTGTGGAGTTTATTACACAAAATAGGTAACTTGTGGAGTTAATTACACAAATAGGTAACTTGTGGAGTTTATTACACAATACAGGTAACTTGTGGAGTTTATTACACAAAATAGATAACTTGTGGAGTTTATTACACAAAATAGGTAACTTGTGGAGTTTATTACACAATACAGGTAACTTGTGGAGTTTAATACACAAAATAGGTAACTTGTGGAGTTTATTACACAAAATAGGTAACTTGTGGAGTTTATTACACAAAATAGGTAACTTGTGGAGTTTTTTACACAATACAGGTAACTTGTGGAGTTTAATACACAAAATAGGTAACTGGTGGAGTTTAATACACAAAATAGATAACT
Source organism: Bathymodiolus brooksi (assembly GCA_963680875.1). Classification (NCBI taxonomy): domain Eukaryota; kingdom Metazoa; phylum Mollusca; class Bivalvia; order Mytilida; family Modiolidae; genus Bathymodiolus; species Bathymodiolus brooksi. The sequence goes on from OY804575.1 coordinate 37,040,860, forward strand.
TGTGGAGTTTAATATACAAAATAGGTAACTTGTGGAGTTTAATACACAAAATAGGTAACTGGTGGAGTTTAATACACAAAATAGGTAACTTGTGGAGTTTAATACACAAAATAGGTAACTGGTGTAGTGTATTACACAAAATAGGTAACTTGTGGAGTTTAATACACAAAATAGGTAACTTGTGGAGTTTAATACACAAAATAGGTAACTTGTGGAGTTTAATACACAAAATAGGTATCATGTGGAGTTTATTACACAAAATAGGTAACTTGTGGAGTTTAATACACAAAACAGATAACTTGTGGAGTTTATTACACAAAATAGGTAACTTGTGGAGTTTAATACACAAAATAGATAACTTGTGGAGTTTATTACACAAAATAGGTAACTTGTGGAGTTTATTACACAATACAGGTAACTTGTGGAGTTTATTACACAAAATAGATAACTTGTGGAGTTTATTACACAAAATAGGTAACTTGTGGAGTTTATTACACAATACAGGTAACTTGTGGAGTTTATTACACAAATTAGATAACTTGTGGAGTTTATTACACAAAATAGGTAACTTGTGGAGTTTATTACACAAAATAGGTAACTGGTGGAGTTTATTACACAAAATAGGTAACTTGTGGAGTTTTTTTACACAATACAGGTAACTTGTGGAGTTTAATACACAAAATAGGTAACTGGTGGAGTTTAATACACAAAATAGGTAACTTGTGGAGTTTAATACACAAAATAGGTAACTTGTGGAGTTTAATACACAAAATAGGTAACTGGTGGAGTTTAATACACAAAATAGGTAACTTGTGGAGTTTAATACACAAAATAGGTAACTTGTGGAGTTTAATACACAAAATAGGTAACTGGTGTAGTTTATTACACAAAATAGGTAACTTATGGAGTTTAATACACAAAATAGGTAACTGGTGGAGTTTAATACACAAAATAGGTAACTTGTGGAGTTTAATACACAAAATAGGTATCATGTAGAGTTTATTACACAAAATAGGTAACTTGTGGAGTTTATTACACAAAATAGATAACTTGTGGAGTTTATTACACAAAATAGGTAACTTGTGGAGTTTATTACACAATACAGGTAACTTGTGGAGTTTAATACACAAAATAGGTAACTTGTGGAGTTTATTACACAAAATAGGTAACTTATGGAGTTTATTACACAAAATAGGTAACTTGTGGAGTTTTTTACACAATACAGGTAACTTGTGGAGTTTATTACACAAAATAGGTAACTTGTGGAGTTTATTACACAAAATAGGTAACTTGTGGAGTTTATTACACAAAATAGGTAACTTGTGGAGTTAATTACACAAAATAGGTAACTTGTGGAGTTTATTACACAATACAGGTAACTTGTGGAGTTTATTACACAAAATAGATAACTTGTGGAGTTTATTACACAAAATAGGTAACTTGTGGAGTTTAATACACAAAATAGATAACTTGTGGAGTTTATTACACAAAATAGGTAACTTGTGGAGTTTAATACACAAAATAGATAACTTGTGGAGTTTATTACACAAAATAGGTAACTTGTGGAGTTTATTACACAATACAGGTAACTTGTGGAGTTTATTACACAAAATAGATAACTTGTGGAGTTTATTACACAAAATAGGTAACTTGTGGAGTTTATTACACAATACAGGTAACTTGTGGAGTTTAATACACAAAATAGGTAACTTGTGGAGTTTATTACACAAAATAGGTAACTTGTGGAGTTTATTACACAAAATAGGTAACTTGTGGAGTTTTTTACACAATACAGGTAACTTGTGGAGTTTATTACACAAAATAGGTAACTTGTGGAGTTTATTACACAAAATAGGTAACTTGTGGAGTTTATTACACAAAATAGGTAACTTGTGGAGTTTATTACACAATACAGGTAACTTGTGGAGTTTATTACACAAAATAGATAACTTGTGGAGTTTATTACACAAAATAGGTAACTTGTGGAGTTTATTACACAATACAGGTAACTTGTGGAGTTTTAATACACAAAATAGGTAACTTGTGGAGTTTATTACACAAAATAGGTAACTTGTGGAGTTTTATTACACAAAATAGGTAACTTGTGGAGTTTAATACACAAAATAGGTAACTTGTGGAGTTTAATACACAAAATAGGTAACTTGTGGAGTTTAATACACAAAATAGGTAACTTGTGGAGTTTAATACACAAAATAGGTAACTTGTGGAGTTTAATACACAAAATAGGTAACATTGTGGAGTTTATTACACAAAATAGGTAACTTGTGGAGTTTAATACACAAAATAGGTAACTTGTGGAGTTTAATACACAAAATAGGTAACTTGTGGAGTTTAATACACAAAATAGGTAACTGGTGGAGTTTAATACACAAAATAGGTAACTTGTGGAGTTTAATACACAAAATAGGTATCATGTGGAGTTTATTACACAAAATAGGTAACTTGTGGAGTTTAATACACAAAATAGATAACTTGTGGAGTTTA